>OVBE01012759.1:0-13163 GCA_900406425.1 Iberis pinnata
TATATATATATATATATATATATATATATATATAAATTCGTATACACCACCATGTAAAATTGATATTTCATTATGTTTATGACAAAATTAAAACATAAATTGTTTTTCCAATATTATGTTATAGTTGGTGTAGCTGACAAAAAGTGTAGCTAACAAAACTTTTTAAAAAATTTATTTGTCATCTTTTGAAGTATGATAATAGATAACAAATGGCTTTGTGGTTTTACAGTATACCCGCGAGTTCTAGAGTTAGGACCAAACAGAGTTTATTTTGCTCAAGTTTTGTTAATTTATTTTTGAGAAATGATGATTAATTCCTAAATTTTGATATTCGTAATTAAGATTGAAAATATTTTTGAATATATTTAAATGTTTTCAAACAATATTTGTACAGATTTATACAAAAATTAAATGCCAAAGACATTAGAAATGGCAACAAAATGTCAAATTTGATTTTGAAATAAAGAATCAGTTAGATATTAACGACTATTTTAACCAAAAATAAATAAACTGTTTGTAAATAGAATATTAGGATATAACATAAAATAAATAAAAGAACTATTTATAAATTATTTATATTTTATGTGTAAAATCGGACACACAATTTAGTTACTCGTTGACATCTTCATAAATTTTGGAATATGGCACATGCAAAATAAAGTAATTGTGAGAATTAGAATAATAAAAACTTTCTTGATACATTTTCTTCAGCTACCACCACTTGTATATTATTCATTACATCGCTATAAAACTTTATAATGATGTATTTACAATTTTCTATTAAATATAATACAAAATATTAAATATATATAATTGTGAAATGTCAATGAAATATTTTTACGTTAAAAATTGTTAAAAAAAAATTATTTGCCATTCAATTTGAAAACCCCATTATTCTTTGTGGCTATTCAAAAAATTTTGCTTAGTGGAGTCAAAATAAAATTGTTAAATAGTTTCAAAAGCCTATAAAAATGTTATTACAAAGCAACATCAAAAAATTCATTTTTCAATGGTTGAGGCTCTCCAAAGAGTGTTCAAGCCTTCAAAGTCAATAGTTCCAACTTTTTGGGAAGAATGATTTATGTTTTAATAGGAATTATCAACGGCTAGCCCCAACCACCGAGAGATATTATGTGCTAAAGACCGAGAACTTATAAAAAAATATCAAAAATTCAATCTTAAACTAAATATGGCAAAATTATTAGTAAAACTGTATCTTAAATATTTTCATCAATATTTTTTTCTTTATTTTCACCAATATTTAAGTTTTATAAGTTTTAACTAATTGTGCTCATAAAACTAATAAACACAATAGAATCAAATTAAATTGAAATGGGGTTGAACTTATAATTAAATTGGGTTCAATTTTATAATGTTTATTTAAAAATTTTGTAACATTTAAGAGATAATTTTTTTTATGGGACCCAATAAACATATAGTGCATGCCTCATTTATTCTCTTACGATCTTCATGTATACTCTCTTACAATCTTCATGTATACCATTATTCAATTTTGAACAAAAAAATTAACATATATTTAAGCGCACATTTTATTTAGTTTTGAGATTTTTGTTCGACTAACACATAAAAACTCTAAATGATAAAAGCAATGTTTTGCATGTTAATTGAGGTTTAAAATCTAAAAAGAAACGTGTATTTAAAAAATATGTACTTTTTGTTATTTTCAATTTTTTATAAAATTTTTAAATTTATAGAACAGAAATAAGAGTCAATATGTATGCCGCCGAAAGAAATAGATACATGAAGCTTATAGGTTTTTAGGAGTGTCCATAGGTGCCTCGTTAAAACCCGACACTAGAAAATCCAATGGGATTAAACTAGTATAAAAAAAGAGTACACACTATGAACACAACCTATAAGCACACAAAAAAGTGGTGTAGGTAAAATATGAAAAATATGAGCCGGAAGTAATGCGTGAGGCTAAGTGACGCCTGGGTGGAGTGAAGGATGATGTAGAAGCCATCGCTGGAGAAGACCATGGTGACGTGACTCACTTGTATAGCGAAGACTAGTGAGCCTGTCACGAATGGTACGTATGATCTTATTGGTAATGAAGGATGGTGAGTGGTGACGCTGATCGTGGTGCCTGTCATTCCGCTCTCGCCATATGCTGTAGATGGTGCTTTGGAAGCTCATCTTCAATAAAACGGCATCATGGGGTGATAGCGATCTCAACTGTAGTGAGGTCAACGTGCGTGTCCAGTCTGGCGTGATCCGAGAATGAAAAATGGCTGAGGTGAGCTCTGTTAGCTGAAATTCAATTTTTAGTTATGGTTTAAATTATAATGTAATTGATTCGTGGTAGTTTAAAAAATTAGTATCAAGAAACTTGTATTTTTATTATTTTTAAATTTCTTTTTAATTTCTTTTACATCAATATAATATAAAAATATGTTTTATTAATATTTTACACATTTTCAACTGTATTTTAACAATTTTATTAACATAAAAAATTATTTTAAAAATATAGCACTATTTTTTCAAAAATACCGGACAATTGTGAAACCACATATCATTGAAGCAGTACGACATTTTTCATTCATGGTATAATGCTTATGGCATCAATCATACCAATCTCTGTTTGCTTCCAAAAACCACGACTCATCGTATCATACAAAACTTTCGTCCAATTGAATTATGCAATGTTTTTTATAAGATCATTTCTAAAATCATAGTAGCTCGACTCAAACCTAAGATGAACTCTCTCATTTCAGAACATGAGATAGCTTACACTCCCTGGAGATTTATTAATGATAATGTATTTTTGGCTCATGAAGCTTTCCATGCTCTTAAGTCTCATCAACAAACAACCAACATTCATATGGCTGTGAAAATAGACATCAGTGAAGCATATGACAGGTTGGAATGGCAATTTCTGAAAGAGGTGTTACAAGGAAAAGATTTTTCTCCACATTCGATATCATTAATCATGGAATGTGTAAGCTCAATATCCTACTCTATTTTAGTCGATGGCAGTCTATACCATCATGTCTCGGCTAAACGCGGATTAAGACAAGGTGATCCATTATCATCCTATTTCATTATCTTGGCTACTATCGTTTTAAGCTCGTTGATCAGTGATGCTCATTCATCAAAGAAGCTCGATTGTTTATGTATCGGCAAAGGTGGACCGAAAATTCTCACCTTTTATGTTCTGATGATTCTCTGTTTTTTGTTAAAGCTGATCATAACAATTCATTGGAGCTATTGAATATTTTCACAATTATGAAAGAGTCTCTGGATCAATCTAACTAAATCAACTATTACCTTTGGTGGCAATGTATATCATCACACAAGGATTGAAATTCAACAAATTCTTGGAATCTCGACCATTGGCAGAGGAGGAAAGTACTTAGGTTTACCTTAGCAATTTCACTGTAACAGGACGAAGTTGTTTCAATATATCCTCACCAAGGTTCGATATAAAATCGATAATTGGCAATCATGTTTTCTTTCTCGTGCATGCAAAGAAACTCTCATCAAAAGTGTAGTTTATCTATGCCAATTTATATAATGAATTATTTTCGTCTACCGATTCTCTTTGTCAAGACATTGATGGTTTACTGTCTCGGTTTTGGTGGGGTTCAACACCTAATTCACGGAAAATGTGTTGGTTTTCTTGGTCTAGACTCTCACAACTAAAACAGTTTGGAGGACTTAGATTTGAAGATCTTCAAAATCTCAATCGATATTTGATAGCTAGCCAATGTTGGAAGTTGATTACCAGGCCAGACTGCCTTATGCATAGAGTTTTAAAGCATAGATATTTCGTAACACATCACTATTTGAAGCTCAAACAAAAACTAATGCTTCTCATGGATGGCAATCTCTTATCTTTGGCAATGGTTTATTAAGGTATGGTATCATTACTCGCATCAGATATGGAACTAAGACATCAATTTATGATCCCACTTGGTTACCTTGTTGGCTGGAACGTTCCCCATTAACAATTTCAGGTACTCTTTTGACACTGAAAGTAAGTCATCTCATCTCTCCACAAGCACCAACATGGAATGACTCGACTCTACATTCATACATCGATCCAAGTGATTAGGGTTGGGATTTTGAACCAACCCGAAAATTCTAAACCGGACCGAACCAAAATTTTTTGAACCAAACCGAACCGAACCGAATTACTTTTTAATAACCGAACGGAACAAAAAAAATTCAGTTTTGGTAACCGAACCAAACCAAACCGATAAACCGAAAATAACCGAATAAACAAAAAAAACGAAGCAAATAAACCGAATAAACCAAAAAAATCGAAAAACCCGAAAAAACCCGAAAAATAACCAAATCTTAACCAAAAATTAACCGGATAAACCAAACTTCAAAATCGAAAACCGAACCGAACCGAACCAAAATTTTATTCGGTTTAATTCGGCACAAAACTCAAAAACCAAAAAAACCAAAAATTGAAAAAACCGACCCGAATCGAACCGATTAAATCGAATTCCCAGCCCTACAAGTGATCATCATCTGATTCGCAAGATTTTCTTATCAAGATCATCATGTCAGGACTCATTCTATTGGAGATTCACTAGAGATGGTAATTATTCAATTCAATCAGGTTACATGCTATCTACAGTATTAGCAACAACAACCAATCCATCTATTAACCCCATCCTAATTACATATGAACTCTTTGTAAAAATTTGGAAGTCATAACTTTTACCAAAGTTGAAGCACTTTCTCTGGCGGCTTGGATCACATTAGCTATTGATGAGAATTTACTCCTCATACATGTGAATGTACATCCTCAATGTCTTTGTTGTTGCTCAAAACCTGAAAACAGAGTTCCATGTTTTCTTTCGATAGACATACGCTCTGCAATTTTGGTGCCATGTTGGTCTATCTTCTTTGACTGATCTTTCTACTTAGACAATTGTAAACCATCTTCTACAAAGGTTTCTCACCAACTTTAACTCAACAGGAAATGACTTATCCATCAATCTACTACCATTCCCTTTGCTTTGGCGATTATGGAAGGCTCGTAACATTCTCCTTTTTCAACGTAAAACAATATCAGTACTGAACATGATATCTTATGCATAATCGGATGTGTTACAATGGTGCACAGCTATTGGAAAATCATTCACAGAGAGGGTTAATGCAAATCATATACATTGTGAACCACCAAATGTTTCTTTTGTCAAGTGTAACTATGATGTTAGTTATAGAACGAGCATTCAGATTTCAGGTTTCGGATGGATACTTCGTAACTCTGAAGGACATATACTATATTGCAGTTTAGGTAATTTTGAAGGACACATAGAATATGAAGAAGCAGAGGCCAATTCTCTTTTATGGGCACTACAATGTACTTGGTCTTTAGGCTTTCGAAATATGATTTTCGAAGGAGGCAATCTTCTACTTACCAATATACTGAATCAGAGAATAGCAAATTTTACGTTTACAATTCATTTTGGATTGCATTCATCAATGGAGGCAATGCTTTCAAGCAATAACTTTCCATCATCGTAAGCGTGAAGCTAATGCAAGTGTTGATTATTTTTTTGGGGTCAAACCAGAATTCTCATTAAATTAATAGTTTGGAGAAATCTCCATCTTACAATAGAATACCTTCACAAAAGGAATTGTAATGCGAACTAAAACAAGGAAAGTTAAGATATGACAGAAATTAAGCTGCTTCATAACAATGTAAATACAAAGAGATGCATTGATTAAAACGCTAATAGATTCAAAGATGTCAAGTCGTTCTAGAGACTTTGACTCCAACATCATTGTTGCTAAGACACCAAGTCTGAATGCAGATACTTCAAAGGCTTTCAGAAACCCAGCAATATTTGAGCAAAATACTTGAAATAGCTTCCAAGCTAGTTCCAAAGTTTTTTTCCATGCTCGCAAATGACTTTCTCTCCTAGGAGAAATCAGAGACATATAACACTCTAAACAAGAGTAAACATGAACCAGATTGGTCAATCTCAAATACAACAAAAGCAGAGCAGGCCTCTAAAACCGAATCTGGAAACTCTTATGTTAAAGTCATGAGAAATGAATCTCAATTTCCACTCAAGGGTTCTACCCCGAGAATAAAGAAGAGGGGGAAGATAAACTTGCAGAAGATCGATGAGAATGCTGAGTTGGATCTGACTGATTAAAGAAAAGGAAAGAGAGCACCAAACCAGCTTCAAAAGAAAAGGATAAAAGTGAAGGAAGTTTGAAAGAAGACAGGTAGAAAACTAACATGACTTTGATTCCCAAGTTATTGAGTGCATAATGGGTTCAGTATAAGGTGAAGAGTAAAGGTTTTCCAAAACCGTTCTCTAAGGTTAGAATTCCCATTGTTCAAGGTCTTAAAAACAAGGGAAAGGATTTTAAGAAGGTAGCAATGAACAAGATGCTGAAGTTACAGATCTCAGAGATGGATGGTAAAACTATTGCCTCTATTGGAGCTGAATTAGATTCAGCATATAAGGTAAGTGGGTCTAGCTATAGACGTTAAATAAAGCGTTGAGTGGGAGGCAACCCACTAATTTGATTTTTCTTCTTTGGTTTTTTATTAGAGTCAGTCCTAATTATTTAACTAATCTATTAATTTTTAGTTTTGAGTTTAAGAGTTATTTTAGGAAAAATCAAAAATTTAGGTCGGACATACCGATCGATCGATCCGTCTATGGATCGATCGATCCATGCAAATGGAGATTTTAATACTTTTTCAGAGATCGATCGATCCATCGTAAAAAAATTTCAACCGATCTTTGTTCCAGGTCAATACTAAAATTCTTATGAACTATTCATTTTACCTATTTATTTTATGGTTATTATTCCTTCTCTTGGGTTTATTTCACACCGGGACGGTGTGATTTAAATCTGGGGGAGGGAGTATAGTTACTAACTATGTTTTGTGTCTTTTTGATGTTTCATCAGTTTGGTGAAAATTTTCAAAAAAATTCCGCTTTTTAAATAGTCGTGTCTAGTCGAGTTAAAGAAACAATGACCAGAATCTGTAATGATAACCAACCTAGTGTTAGTATATTATTGATATTTTTAGATTACTGGCTTAGATTTAACTGATATGTTTAGGATTGTAACCTCATTGTTGATTGTTTTGTTTCTGAAAGTCTAGATCTTTTTGATTGTTAATGATTTGACGCTAGCTCTGCCATGACAGGACTTATTATTAAACTAATTTCTCTTGCTTGTGGTGGTAAGATACTTTGAAAGCTGAGTGTCTTGCTCTTCAGTGTTCTATAAACCGACAAGTTCTTTCAGTATTCTGGATCCTTTCTCTCTCTCTCCCTTCATAAAATAAAAAATGGTTCAGAAAAAGGGTTGAAAGCGTGACCTAAAAGTATGTAGTCAATCCTAGCGAATTGTCGTCTTCTTAAAAAAGTAAAAAGAAAAGAAAAACGTAGAAATGCGAAAAAGAAAAGAAAAAGAAAAGCAGTAACAAAGAAAAGAAAAAGAAAAAAAAAGAAGTGAGAAAGGGGGAAAAAGGGTCAGGACCAGAAGTCGATTGATGCTTTGTTTGGTATGGGCATTTTGATAGAAGAGGTGCTTGTGCACATTGAATCAAAACCCCATAGGTAATAATGCATCAATTTTAATTGAATTGAACTTAATGAGCTGGTTGAGATGACTTGATGGTTTGATTGATGTTGGATTAAGAGTAGGAAACAAAATTTTAGTTATGTGGTGGTGAACAGTTCTTTCATAGTGGTTGTTTCGGATCGGTGTCTTTTAATTTTTGATATCTATGCTTAACGTTGCTGAGATTCTGAGAGTTCCTGTGTAGTTTCAAAACCTTTTCTTTCGATTGGGTCTTCCTTTACTTGAGGACAAGAAAAAATCTAAGTCTGGGGGAACAGATATCACTCGATTTTGATGCCTTTTAGTGAGTATTTATACTTTCTATTTGTCATCCTTCGAGTATTTTCTATGTGTTTTTTACCTTTTTAGTATAATTTCATGATTCTAGGTATTTTGGACGTTCTGAAGTAAAAAGGTGGTTTTGTGCACAAAATGGATGCAATTTGACGAATGTAGAAGTAGAGTTCAGCAGAAGAGCCAAAAGTTGATAGACATTTGGAGATGTTTCTATGAATGGAATGGGCTGAGATTTTAACTCAAACTGGCCACGTGAGTTAGCTTTTATATGAAAGTGATTTGAGGTCAATCCATTGAGGCAGTCAAAAGTTATGACGATTTTACTGAAGACTGGTCAAGTTGTCTCGCAGAAGAAGCATGTGCAGCACGTGATGGAGGAGATCGATCGATCGGTGATTGGATCAATCGATCCTGAAGACTACCAAACTTATGGAATTTGGGACCGATCGATCCATGTGCACGAGATTTGTTGAAGATTGCTAAAAAGACGTTTCGGTTCTCAAGACTTATAATTGGTTTTTCTTATTAGGTTTTATTCTTTTTTGAACTCTATATAAGTTATAGGCTTAGGTTTATTTTAGAGACATAATACAATTCATAACACAATTCATTATTTTGAGAGCTTTTCTGAGAGAGACGAATTTTGACACCTGTATTTAGAGAAGAATTCTGAACTCTCTTATTACTTTTATTAAATATGGTTTTTGAATATGCTTTCTCTATTGATGATTGTTGATTGGTTGGCTATGTCTGAGTAGTCTCTTTGTTAGGTTTAGGGATTTCCCAGGGATAACAGGTTTTGATGGTTAGAGTTTGACTTTGATGGATTTAATTTGTTAGGTTCTTAGTCTAGATTTGTTATCATTGCTTGAATTAGCTTGATCACCTAGTTCATGATTTTAGGTTAATAAATACAAAGGGATTTGGTTTATTTAATATGACTTAGTCTAGATGAATAAGTATCTTTTCTTGCGGGAGTATTGTCTTTGAATGCTTATGAACATATCGAATCAGTAATCACTGCATGATTTAATTGTCTTATTTAGAGATATAAGATTTCGGGATTAGGTTAGTCTTTATTTCTAGAAATTCTATCATAGGGGTCTAATACTTCAGGAGGAGATTAGTCTATTGTCGTCTTATAAGTTGTGAACTATTTTCATTGTTAATCTTGCTTGTCAACCTGAACCTCAAACCTGAATACATGTGGAACTTTCTTATCGCCTATCGTTTTATTTTATTGGTTTATATTCACTTTTAAATATTCGCTTTACTTTTCAATCGTCACGAAAACATTCCCTCTTTTATTTTATCTTAGCTAGAATCGATTTTTAACTGAGAGCCGTAATGTCTGGTCTCTATAGGATTCGACCATTTACTATGCTACGAGGATATGTTCTCTGCAGTGTAGATTTAGGATTAAAACTTGAACCTATCATAGAGACAAGGCTGCAACAGGCTTACCAAAGACCCAAATACTGCACTTCGCAATACATAATGGATGATCAACAACCAAGACCTAAATCTAGATGAAAAGCTATGCCAAATGCATCGATTAACTTGGATATGCAAAGATGAAGGAGTGGACCATCTGATTTGTAAACAATGATGCTCAAGAGGAAGAGCTCTTTACCGGCGAGGCACAAATGCAGTTGCAGTACTAGGGCTCAACACAAGAGATATAAAATTGATCTATCGGGGATCTTCAAATTAAACTCACACATGGTGACCCCAATGCTCTAGAACCCATATGAAAACAGAGAAAACTCCTCTTAACTACTGAAAGAATCAGAAGGTGAAGAGGTACCTTAGAAGAGCTCCTTGTTGTTCCTATATGGGGCCCAAGACGCCACCATAGAAGTGACTGTGAAAATGGCGTCTGAGTCTTTGTTGTCTGTCAGAAGATGTCATGAAGAAGGTGAGCAGACCGTGTTTCCTAGAGGTTCCTGAAACAAGGATACATCTGAACCTTGAAGCATAGGCATGCTAAAACCGGTTCTTAGTGCAAGGTTCCATGGAGAAGCGTCAGAAGATTCAGTCAAATTAAGAGCCGCATCGCCATACCGGGCGAGTCTCTCTCTGCGGTGGTGAGTTTCTTCTGAAGCTTTCAACCGGTAACCAAATCATAACTCGGGGAAAGATAGACTCAACAAAGCAAGCGATGATGGTGAAAAGGCAAACGAGACCAGCCACAAGACACAACCGTCTTGACGTCTGTGATGGCTAGATCTGAAGAAATCCACATCTAACAGTGGAAAAGAGGAAAAGTCGCACAAGAGAAAGAGAAAACTAAAGGAACAAAGCAAAAAAAAAAAAATGAGTAGTGCCAAGGTGACGTCGGCGACTTACGTCGTCGTCGGCGTCGAAATCTATAACTTGAAAGAGTGGCCTCGGTTAGCGTGCTTGGAAGAGTCGGCTGCTAGGGCGAACTGTTATTTTACTTTGATTTATATGTAAGTGTTGATTATCTAGTAAAGTTGGCAATTACCTGGCCAGATTTATATTATATATTTCATATTGTCCCTAATTTCTAGTACATATTGTAAACAATGATTATCGTTAATAAAGATTTTTATAGAATATATATATATATATATATATATATATATATATTAANATTAATAAAATTGTTAGAACATAATTTAAACTAAGTTCTCTTGTCTTAATATAATATAAAGATATATATTAGTAATTATTTCACACCTGTAAACTGTTTACCAACTATATTAACATGACTTTTTAAATACATATATCAAATTATAAAAATTTATTAGTTCGTATATTAAACAATTTTTTAAATAATTTAAGTATTACTTACATTAAAATTCATGTATAAAACTTCTGTTTTTTTAAATTTGTGTGTTAAGAGATTATAACTTAGAAGTTTATAAGTATTTGTATTTTTCTTTTGCTATGTGAATGAATTGTTTAAAATTTTTACCACTGAAGATAGTTTGCAAAACGTAAATGATGGGCATTGGATGTGAGTAAGCTCATGATCATTTGGTTGTCTCCTTCAAAGACAAATTGTTCGAAGATAGTTTGCAAAACGTAAGTCATGGGCATTGGATGTGAGTAAGATCATGATCAGTTGGTTGTCTCCTTCAAAGATAATATTCGTGTAGTCCAAACAATGTATGCATTGAATAGCCCAAATCAGAGCTGTTAATTTTGATTCTTCGACTGTAAGACGACCAGCATAACATAGTTGTCCACAGTGTAAAAACCGACCATAGGCATCACGTAGAATCCACCCTAGTCCGGAGGCAATATTTCCCGGGCAAAGATACATCAAAATTACATTTAACCCAAGATGTTGGAGGAGGCGCCTAATGTTGTAGAATGCGGTTCGAATTACCCATCCTTCCTGATTGTAGATGTTGAGATTGGAATTTAGTCCCTTCAGTCGCATCACGAACCGCTCGATTATGTAGTTATGGAATGCTAATTGGTTTGTTGGCATAGATCAAGTTGTTTCTCGATTTTCATATATGCCATAAAAGCCAAAAACCCAAAAGTCGGGTAGTCCAATCCACATTACTTTCATTCGATAATTGCAACAAACAATCTAGTTTCATTATAAAAGTGGCCTGGGATCAAAGATCGTTGGAATATTTAACCCCGCATAACGCCTAACACCATATACCTATGTACATGAGAAGAAAAGATGTTCATTGCTTTCCTCCTTTTAACAGCATCATGGACAAAAAGATTGTGATATAACATGACGTTTTGTTAGATTATAAAAGGATGGGAGGATATTTGAGCATAATCGCCATAAAAGTGTTTAAGATTCGGGACTACAGGTAAAATCCATAAGGTAGTAGCTAGAACTGAGTTTGTAGCTAATGGTGATAGAGTTGTAACATCTACGTTTTTCATACTTAGAGCAAGACAATAGGCTGATCTGACAGTGAACGAATCATGAGGTGTGTAGTGCCATATATAACGATATGGGGTATCTAAATGAAGAATAAGTATTTTCCGGATAAGTTGTTGGTCTAGCTCGTGTATATGGGTCGTTAGTGCATTTTCTTTCCAGACTTTCAAAATAGGATCTATTAAATCCGACAAAAGAATATTCCAAGATAGCAGAGACTTGGTTAACGCCGGTCTAGGAGCAAACATGGGAACTATTAGTTTTTAGCCTTTTTTTATTTAAGACAGTATATATAAAATATCATATTTATCGTTTTGTTGTTTTTATTTAAAAGGTATCGTTTTGTTGTTATTGTTCTAAAACAATAAGGCATTATGTAATTTTCTTTACCAACGTGAAGCCTTTAAAATATCAACGACAAAAGAAATAAACAAACAAATTTCTAAAGGGAAACAGACCTAATTTATGATCGTTACAATTATAATATATTCATAGTGTTGTGCTTTGTAAATACTAAATACGGTACTCAATTTTAATAGACATAAAACTCTCTAAAATAATTTATATTCATACAAAGTATTAGGAATTCTAAATTTTGGCGGATTAATTTTATATCATGGCTAGACAAAAAAGAGAAGAATGATCAAACAATATAATAGTAATTTTTTTGGCGACGAGACGTACTCAACTTCACCAAAAATCTATGGTGCTACTTTTTGATATTTTTGTAGTTATTTTGAATGTGGTATTTTGAAAAGTAAAATTTGTAAATATGGTACTTTTAGAAGACTCCTAATAAAAACACTTGTCATATATTCCCCCGTTTCATATTAGTAGTTTTTTTGCTTAAAAACGTGTATATTAAGACAATTTTTTGTTTTTTTACATTCTTTTTACTTTTTCACTTTTTTGTCTCTACATTTATTTAAAACAATGATTATTATGAATTAAAAAAATGAAAAAGATAAGAAAATGATTTTAAAAAATAAAAAACATAACTTTTTAAGTAAAAATTTTTACTTTTTGCCTTGGTTTTTTTTAAAACAACTTATATTGTGAAACAAAATAAATCCTTCAAAACAACTAATAATATGAAACGGAAGGAGTAACAAATACGCACTAAGTAATAAGGAGACAAACAGACGTTAGGAAGTGTAGTCAAATAATAGTAAAATAGAAAGTTTTCAGGAATTTAGGGACGACTCATTCTCAGCTTCAGCAACAATTTGTGTTGACGAGACATCCATTTCAGGTGGGATCCTAATAAAGCTAACGTCGGGTATGAACCCAGATCCTGGACCCTTTACAGTGAACAATATTGTGGGTTCCTCTGGAAGCACATAACAACCCAAATAAGTGTAAGAATTTCAGAGTTTGATTATCAAGAACATGAAGAACAAGAGAGAGAGAG
>OVBE01012760.1:0-11839 GCA_900406425.1 Iberis pinnata
CAGTAATTCGCGCTATCGTGGAGTGCTATCAATACTACTTTTTCTTGTAGTGCTCCTAGACTTAGATCTTTGCTTGTCCTCAAGTAATGCAAGACTAAATCTGGTGAAGAGGTTTGAAAGGGACCACACATGAACTCACAAAACCTCAAATTCATATGTCATAAACTAAAGATACCAATCCTAGACAACCACTGCAAATAAATTGTTTATCACCACATAACTAACAACATTCCTTTTACTCTAAATCCTGAATCAATCAAAACATCAAATCATATCAACCCGCTCATTAAATTCATTCAAGTATAAATGGTGCATTCTTACCTATGGGGTATCGATCAGTGCGCTCAGGTATCTCTTCTATCAAAATGCCCATTGTATACCAACACCATAAATAAGATAATTTAAGATCAAATTAAATCATAACACAGTTGAGCTAGCATTAAATCATCAACAATCCAAAAGATCATAACTTTCAAATGCATATTCATCAATCAATGGGGTTCCAATCCTAAGTCTAGAAGTTAATCTAAGTCAGTAATCAAATAGAGAATGAAACTGAACTTACACTAGGCTAATAATCATCACAGATTATGGTCATAATTCCTTCGACTCTATAAGACTATACTAAATTAAAAACAAAAAATTTGAAAATTTTTCACCAAAAGAAAAAACATCAAAATGTAGTTAGTATCATTACACCCTCCCCAGACTTACTTCACACAATCCCGGTGTGAAAATAAATCCAAGAGAAGGGATAATAGTAACCAAGATCAATAGAGAAGTCTGCAATGAATGAAAATAAATACTATACTATACTATATGAGTTCAAGGGAAAGGAAAGTACTAATGGTGAAGTGTCCTCAATCTGAAATGCGCTCCAAACTTGCTATCTTACACGATCGAGTTGTCGCTTGTAACTGCTATCTCTGCAAAACGAACAAACACTCAAGAGAAGTGTTAGTGTTCTTTCGATTTGAAACACATAATATAATGGTTGTACATCGATTGAGCAATGCTAACTTAAGAGCTAACAAGAATCACTTGTAAGAGAAACCATTAAGAGCATAATGATAAAGCAATACTAATTAACAATTAGCAAGAATCATATGTGAAATGCACTATTCGAAAACAGTTCTAAGCAATCAATCCAGCATCACATCATCAAGTTGGTAAGTAAAGAGTAATAGTCAAGCAATACTAATTATAATTATCAAGAATCAAGAAATAATTAACGATAAAAACCAACTGATCATAAGTCTAAAATTAATTTAAGTCAAAACAACAAGAAAGGTGGTTAATGGTGAGCAATGATCTTCACAATACTAATAGACATTAGCAAGAATCAAGAGAGAGAACCATCAATATAACCAACAATTCAAGTGAGATGATTAAGAATAAAAATAGATAAGAGATAACCCGGAGTGTCTTGAAGATCCTTCACAAGTAATATCCTAAATCACAAAGAACTCAAAGCTAAAAATAAATAGGTTAGGACTATAAACTGAAAATACTAAATCTAAAACACCAATAGTGGGTTGCCTCCCACTCAGCGCTTGTTTAACGTCACTTACCTTGACGGAACTTACCTCTAACCTGGAATTGTATCAACATCGAGAGATGCTCCATAACAAGCTCTAAAATCAGTCACCTTCAGCTTTAGAACCTTACTCATGCTTCCTTTGTAACATTAATTCCTTTTTCCTTAAACTCTAGGGTGAATAATGCTCTAAGATTTGAGAAGGATTTTGAAAAACCCTCGCTATTCACCTGATACTCAATTGGACCTCCAACTATTGCTTTAGGAATCAAAGTCACTTGAGATTCCCTCTTTTTCTTCTTCGGTTTCCCTTTCACCTTTTCCTTGACCTTTGGAATGACACTCTTTGTTGAGATTTGAGGTTCTTTGTGCAAGACTTCAGCAACTACACACTTACGAAATTCATTCTTCATCTCCTCTTCCAACAGGAGAGGTGATCGAACAATCATACAGATTCGCATTCAAAGCTTCAAATAACGAGTCGAAGTATGAAGCGCTCATTGCGGGCTTAAGATTAGCTTTGGGAATTTGAGTGAAAGATCTCCAAGCTTAAAGCGATTCTCAGCTCATAGCAAGCCAGATAAGCGGAGAATACGAAGCCAAATATGATAGAATGGGAGCCTACTTAAAAGTCATTCAAGGACGTATAAGTCAGTTCAACCGATTCGAACTGACAAGAGTTTTGCAAGGAGAGAACAATTCGGCGGACGCACTGGCTGCGTTGGCGTCAACAACTGATCCTTTAGTACGAAGAATGATTACGGTGGAGACTTTCGAAACACCAAACATATCTCTTGCATAGAGAACCATGGCAATACAAACAAGATCCATGAAAAAGCGTTCCCAACGAGCACCTAATGAAATAGCACCCATGCCACAAACTCACATCGGCTCGGACTCGAATTACCTGAGAAACGCTGATTCACTCGACAATCTCCTATGTTTTGAAAACAACACTTACGCCAACTCATATAAGGTTGAAGCGGAGAAAGTAAACTCGGAGGGCGATCATATCGGGTCGAGTGGTGAAATTAAAGAGAGTGATGATCCTGTGAGTAGTCAACTTGACTCAGAGTAAGCGCCTGCAAGGAGAACATAATCCACTGGAACCTCGCTCGACTCGAACGCCGACAACCTCCTCAGCACGAAGCAAGTTTTTGAAATGGAAGACCAAATACCAGATGATCTAGGTGAAGAAAAGGGAGATTGGAGAATATCGATTGAGGCATACGTTTAAACGGAAATAACTTTAGATGACAAGTGGCAGGCGCAAAAGCTAAAGGTTATAGCGATTATGTATAATTGACAAACTTCTCTACAAGCGCAGTGTCGCAGGACCCTACCTTGTGTGTGTGGGACCCAAAGAAGCATTGACCATCATCACAGAAGTCCATGAAGGTTTTTGCGGGTCACTCTTGCCATGAAGGACGCTAGTCTTGAAGATCAAATGATTAGGATATTTTTGGCCGGCTATAGTGAAGGAATGCGAGGAGTATGCATGGAGATTTGAATAATGCCAAAACCATGCTCCGTACATACACCAACCAGCCGAGCAACTCTCTTCCATCTCCACTCCATACCCGTTCATGATATGGTCGATGGACATTGTTGGACCACTCCACCCCTCCACTGGCGGGACGAGATTCCTCCTAGTTTTAACGGACTAATTTCCAAATGGATAGAAGTAGGAGCCTTCAAAATTTTCATTAAAACATTTGCCCAAAAGTTTGTATGGGGGAACGTGATTTGTCGTCAGGGTTTGCCCTACAAGATTGTGACTGACAATGGGTATCAGTTTATGTCAAACAAGTTCGAGGCATTCTGTTCGACATGGAAGATAAGGTTAAGCAAGGCAACACCAAGATATCCTCAAGGAAATGGCCAAGCATAAGAAACAAACAAGACTTGACTATGTAACCTGAAAAAAGAGGTTGGGAGCTTTCAAAGGAGGATGGGCCGATGAGCTTCACATCGTCTTGTGGGCTTGTCGAACGACACCCAAGAAGACAACTGATGAGACTATGTTCTCCTTCGTGCATGGGATAGAAGCAGTAGTGCCTACAGAAGCTACAGTCCTTAGACTTAGAAGAACGATCAACGCGGTGAATCCCGATAAAAATGATGACATGATGATGAAAGACCTTGATCTAATAGATGAGAGGAAGGATCAAGCGTCGACGAGACTCCAAAACTATCAGCATGCAGTGGAACATTACTAACACTCTCGGGTAAGGATTTGACGTTTCAGTGTTGGTGATCAGGTACTTTGGCGAGTATCTCAAATATAGCAGAGTATGGAGCTGGAAACCTGGCTATAAACTGGGAGGGTCCTTACAAAGTGACAAAATTTGTACGTTACGGTGTTTACGAGCTTGAGTCAGAAGATGGCGTTAAATTCCCAAGATCATGGAATGCAATGCATCTTAAGGCATACTTTTAATTTTAAAGTATAAGATAGCATCGTAACCAAGTTCGTGATGAAATATATGTACTTCATTTGTGTCGACGATTCAATAAATAAGCATTTTTGTTTTCAACTTTTGTGCTTGTGTGTTAAATAAAAAGGGGGGGCGAACCTACGCCCACAAAAAGGACGCGAGTCGAGGCTAAGTAAAAAAGCTAAAATAAAAGTTTAACTGAGGCTAAGCCGAAAAGCTAATGTCAAAAGGTTGAGACAAAAAAGCTAAAATAAAAGTTGAGACAAAAAAGCTAAAACAAAAGCTAAGCAAAAAAACTAGGGGCTAAATAAAAAGCTAAGTTAAAAGCTAAGCCAAAAAGAGTTCGTAAATCAAAAATCCTCGCTCAAAAAATGAAAATGAGTTCAGGATGAACTCGAACAAAAACCGGCAAAAGGTTTTAGGGCTAAGGGCCAGACTATTAAGAAGGAGTCCAAACCAAGCTTGAGGAATGCTAGAAAGCGGAAAAGAGCATTAATGGCATTTACTCAAAATAAAACAAAGAAGTGGTGACCAACTGAAAGCATTATGTAAATTGTTTAAATTTTGGCTAAGTCTAGTTGAAAATTCACGAAAAAAATGGAAAACTTAAACAAAGACATAAGTAAAAATTGCCAAAGTAAGCAAATCCATAAAAAGTCTCAAAGAGATAAAGCATCAGGCCATCCTGAGCAACACATAACAAAAGTCTCAAAAATATAAAGTAGGCTTCGAGTAATCCCGAGCAAGGTACAAAAGCATAAAAGAATAGAGACAATGACATAAGTCTCAGGTCATAAAAGCGAAAGCAGAAAATAATCCTAAGTCTACGTAGGATCCTCCTCAGTGGCAGCAAAAATCTCCTCTACCATCTCATCCATCTTGGGCCTGATGTTGGACCCAAACTCATCAATAAGGGCCACCACATTAGCCGAGGTGAGAGCTGGGCCGTCATTTGTCGTGTCCGAAGGTGGAACGAGTGAGATCCTATCAGGTGTGAAAAGCAGAGTCGCAACATACGAGGAATGTTGAGCCTCATAAGCCGAAGGTGGAGGTGGCGACCCTAAAAAAATACGCACAAATCCCGAGTTCGGGTCATTTTGGATATTTGGTATATTTTTCAGGATTTTAGGTGTTCGGGTCATTTTGGAAAAAAATGATGCATTTCAGAGAAAATCAGAATAAATTGCCAAGTTACAGAAGAAATGATCGATCAAGCACTTAGGCGATCGATCGAGCACTGAAAATGAAGAAATGCACGATCGATCTTTCCTTGGATCGATTGGGAAAAATTCTCCAGGAACTTTTCGGATAAAGAGAACGATCAAGGAACTTGTAGAACGATCGAGCATTTTTAGAAAGAGATCGTTCGATCTTTTCACCCAAAGAAAAATGAAGATTTTCCAATTTTGCAAGATAAGTCCTCAAATTTAGCAAGTTTACTTTGTTTTAATTATTTTCCTTTTTTCACTATAAAATCATTTTGGCTAGGTTTATTTTCACAACACTTTTACAACTCTAGAGCTTTTACAGAGACGAATTATGAACCATGTATTTTGGAGAAGAATTCTGAAATCTGATCTTGAGTTATAATATCTATTTCATTTATTTAATTATGTGTTCTTCTCTGATTTTGTGTTGCTTATGCTTTGCAATGTCTGAGTAGTTTGTTAGTTAGGTTTTAGGTTTTCCTAGGGAAATCAATTTTGATTATTAGGATTATTCATAAAGGGGTTGAATTTGTTAGGTTCTCAGTCTAGAATCAAACTTAATGCATGAACTAGCTTGAGCACCTAGTTCTTGATATTATACTGATAAATACAAAGGGATTTAGTTTAGAAATCTGACATAATCTCGATGAGTAAATTCCTTTGCTTGCATGAGTATTGTCTTAGGGGTTTATGAACTTATCAAATCTAAACTGTAATGCATGTTTGAATTATCTAAACACGGCGGGAGTTTGTCTTTTGTAATTTGAATATAGGGATTATACTTCGAGAGGAGTTTAATCTAGTTTCTGTCTTTTGAGTTGAGAACTATTTTCAAACAAAAATCCTTGCATGATAACCTCACTTTTAAACCTGACTACATGTGGATTGCCTATTTCCTGACGTTTTTAATTTATTGTTTACAACCGCTTATTTTAATTATTTCTCTAATTAAGTTACAAACATCTATTTATTCTTTCTTAGTTTGATTTGAGATTGAACTGAAAGTTGTGCTATCTGGTCTCTATGGATTCGACCCTTACTATGATATAGTGATTTGTTCTCTACAGTATAGTTTAGGATTAAATTCTTAGTCTATCACCCACGAGCCTCTCTCAACTCAGCAGTAAGTGAAGCAATCTGATCCTCGGTAGCCTTTAAACTGGATCCATCCTTGGCTGCAGTGAGCTGACAGAAAAACACTCTGAGAGCGTTGTTGTACCAACCTAAAGATTGCATGAAATAAAATAAATAAGAAACATGTCAACATTTAGTAAAAAAGAACAAAGCAAGATAAAAGTCGTGTTTCACTGACTTCGCGGACACTCTTGGAGAACTTCTTGTAGTTCTCATGAACCTCGCCTGGGAGATCTTAAAGAGAGGGAATCCTACAACCCTTAAAACGGAAATGACGAAAGAGATGAGATGATGAGGCCGAGTCTGCGACAATCGACTTGTTTGAGTTATACTCGAAATCTCAATCATAATTCAGCCTTTTTCCATCACCTCTCCCCTTGCCTTGTTCTGGAAGCTACCTATTTAGAGACCTCTGCGAAGAGGGAGCACCCTCAGCAAGTCGGGAAGCATCCTGTAACGAAGGGAGGGCGATGACAGGCCGTCGGTCGAGTTTCACGAGATCTAATCAGTCAGTTGGCGCCAATGGAGCTTTCCCAGCTCTCTTTGTCCCTTTGTCCGAGCGGACGGGAAGAGATGCATAAGGGGAGGTTAGAACAGTGCAGGGAGCAGTGGGGGTCCCCCACGTCGTGTCGGTACACCTACTGGTTGAGCGAAAACATTCTTGGCTTTCCTTGAGGCACGGTAGGTAGACATCTCGACGTCCTAAGTGTCGTCGAAAGCTGAAATGAGAAAGAAACAATCAAGGGGGAGCAAATAAAAGTCGAGAAAAGTCTCTACGAGAAAACATTGACTAACCAACATGTTCGTCGGGGTAAGTTAGAAGAGGTTGAGATNGAGTGTCGTCGAAAGCTGAAATGAGAAAGAAACAATCAAGGGGGAGCAAATAAAAGTCGAGAAAAGTCTCTACGAGAAAACATTGACTAACCAACGTGTTCGTCGGGGTAAGTTAGAAGAGGTTGAGATTCGCCGAAACTCCTAAGACGTTGCGTGGATTCAAAGATTCTGATAGAATCAAACTTTTCCCAAACAGTATTCGCGTCGCGGCTAGCGCCAATGAAATCCTCAAGATCACGCGAGAGAAAGCTTAGGGATCTTCCCTTTCTTTCGAAGTGACACTGCGTAAACAAAAGTTAACAAAAAATGTAAGAAAGTGCAAGAACAAAACACATTGAAATACAAGTACAAAGATCCCAAACCAATTCCGCTAACTGGGTTCAGAAGACCAATCTACAATCGCTAAGTGAGAAAGGTGACCAAAGGTTGGCTCGTTCACTGGGAAGTAGAAGTAAGATTGCCTCCAATCTTCTTCTTTCTTACGGAGGCCCGAAAGGACACTTTAGAGAGGGTTCGACATCGAGTAAAAAAACTAGGTTGCTTGTGAACTCCTCTCACTGACTTAAGATGCACAAGATACTGAATGTCGAGCTCGACACCATTTTCCTCGACAAGAACTTCCAAACCCACCATGGTGCGAATGAGGTTCGGAAAAATATGAGGTAAAGCAATCCCGAGAGCATGCATAAAACGGATAAGGAGCTTGGGCAAGTGATGTGATCGTGGATGGACTTAACGAACCAGAACCTGAACCGGAGCTTGAACCAGAGCAGCTTGAACCTGAAGGAAGGATCACGAGATCAAAGGCAAGAGAGCTAGCAAATCAAGCCCACATGATGCTACATTCAGAGCTAGAAGATCAAGCTTGGAACATCTATCAACTGTTCAGACTTGACATTCCAGAAGAACCAGATTTCTGATTGGTTAGATAAGTGGGTAATTCCTACACTCTTTTGTCCATAGTAGAGATGATCGCTTTTTCCCGCATTGGGTTTTTGGTCAATCACTAAGGTTTTAACGAGGCAAGATATCCACTTCGTTAAAGCTTTCTGAGAAGAATTTGGCATAAGTATTTCTGAATACTTGGCGAAATTAATAATGTCGTCTAGAAGCTGACACTTGCCTTCCAAGGCTCATTTTCTAGAAGCTTTCTTTTTATTTCACATGCTTTGTTATTTTTATTAGAACTTTCAGATTTTTTCTTTTAGAAGCTTGCACGCTTCATAGTTCAGGCTTATGTTAGACAAGCCCTAGGCTCATGTGCCTATTTATCTATTTCGAATTCTTTGTCTCTCTTTAGCAAGTTTTATGTCGAAAAAAGTTTCAGATTGTTTAAGAACAATTGTCGAATTTATCTTGCTCATTGGATTGAGAATCCTGGTTTTTCTATATCTGTGAAAGATTATCAAAACCTTCTTTTGTTGTTTGTCAATCTCTTAAGACAAACAACTCTTTTCCATTCTTCTTTTCCATTCCCCTTGTTCGAAAATCATCAACAATCCATCATCAAAGTCTGATCAATTACCCTCGGCAGAAGACAATCACAATTCTCGGCCAGGCACATCAACCGCATCTCCCTTGCATCATCTCAAGATCATCGGTCCCTCTTTGCATCATCAATCATCCAAAACTTAGAGCCCAAGTTGCTTTCCAATTCAAATCCATTCATTGCATTAGTGTCTAGCATAGGAGATAATCAAAGCCTTTCATTCAGAGTTGATCCAAGATCATATCATGTGGTATTAGAGCCAACTATGTACCCAAAGGCTGAGCAAAAACCCTAACCAGAGCCGGTCTTGAGCCCAAGCAGAGCAAGCATGCGCTTGCGGCCCATTTTTCAATCAAAAATTTTTATTTAAGAAAATGGCCCATTTTTTGAAATATTGTACAATTTTGGCCTATTTTTCCATTGTAGCTTGCGGCCTTTAGAAAATTTTAAAATCTCAGGACCGGCCCTGACCCTAACCCTAATCTTTTTATTTGTTTTCGAAAATTTGTGGTTTTTGTTGAAGAACCCTAGGTTGTTAGTTGTTAAATTCATCTAGGTTTAGTTTAAAGAACCAGAATCTTGCAATTGAATTATGTTGTTAGATTGCTTGAATTCATCTAGTCTAGTTTAAAGAACTAGAATCTTGCGAATTGAATTAGGTTGTTAGTTGTTTTAATCCATCTATATTAGTTTAAAGAATTATAATCTTGAATTGCATTAGGTTATTTGATGTGATTCCAACCAGCTACTCACAAGGAGACTCAACGGGTGAAGAGATAGAGGAGATGCAAGACTTAGGAGAAGCTTTCAAAGTAATAGATGGAGTGATCACTAGAGCTAAGGCTAAGGAGTTAGCTAAAGGAGTCAAGATTTTACTCAAGAGGATGCAGCTAGAAGACTCAACACTAAAGGGCATTTACAACATCTACACCTATGGAAATGAAGAAGAAGATCAAGGTAATACACTAAGTAACTATGTGGTTATCTTGCATTCTTTTCTTTTGCATGGTTTTGTCCCAATGGGTTTTCTATGCAAAGGTTTTAACGAGGCTTGATAATTTATTTTCCCCTAAGTTACTTAGTTATTACTTGATCAAAGGAGGGAAAATGTCCATTTTACTTAAGAAGAAGTTAAATTTCAAATTGTAACTCAAGAAGCATCTTTTTCCATGTTTTCATTTAATTTCCAGCCTTTAAGACAATTCTGTTATTTCCAAGAGAAGGTGCATGTACCTTTCTCTTCTTCTCTATATTGAGCACGAATCTATCAATAAAAATCAGTGAATTTTCATTCTAAAACCCTTATACTATTGACTCAAAACAGTTCTAAGTGGTGAGAGCCAAGCCACCAGAATTCTGGATTTCTCTTACAAGCGCAGTCTTTTGAGAATCCATTCAACTCTCAAACAAGATCATCATCTCTTGTTTGTTCTATCATCATTCTCATCTCTATTTTGTCCATATTCCATTACCATCAAGTTCTAGGAACTGTTCTTCACTTATAGTTGTCATTCTGTCCAAAAGAGCTTCATTCAAAGATAAACATCCAAGGGGAATAAAACGAGGATCATATCATTATTAATCTGTTTTCTTTCTTAGATTGCATATAGATCACTTAGAAATTTTCAGAAATTGATCCATATATTTCGAAGTTGTCTATGTTTGTTGTTTGGTTTCTTTGAACCTATTACTTGTGCAAGTTCTTGGTATTTCAGGTACCATNTGGTATGTCAGGTACCATGGAACTCTCTGTAGAAGCAATGGATTCTTTGAATCAGTTGATGAGTTAACAAATCAAGGACAACAATGCCATCTTGTTGCAACAGATAGAACTACTCAATGAGAAAGTGGATACAATGAAGTTAGATAAGAAGAAGAGAAGTCGAAGTGATGGACACTCATCTCCAACTCTTACACCTTCAGAATTGAACCAAATTGCTAAAGGAAAAGGACACGTTGGAGAGTCCTCTAGACCAAACAAAGAAGGTCCATCCTTCAGAACAAAGTGTGGTCCGAAAATAACAAGGGACCGAGAACAAAGTCGTGGGACAGATCGTGCATCTTCTGAAGAAGAAGAGGTGTCAGACCATAGTTATGGTAGCACTATACGACATAGAGGTCCAAGGCCCAACCGAGACTTTCTTGATCCTGCACATCAGCAGTTGAAACACATCAAGATCAAGTTCCCATCATTCCTAGGCACGAATGAACCTGAAGTCTATCTAGACTGGGAAAAGAAGATGGAATCCAACTTCCTATGCCAAGGAACATACAACATAAACAAAGTCAAAATTGCTGTTTCGGAATTCAATGGTTATGATTTTTTATGGTGGGAACATTTGGGAGTTATTAGAGTAAGATCTGGAGAGCCTCCCATAACTACTTGGGATGAGCTAACGGTTCAGATGAGGCAAAAATTTGTTCCAGCCTACTATCACCGAGAAATTTTGAGCAAGCTTCGCAAGCTAGTTCAAGGAACAAGAACCGTTCGAGATTACTTCCAAGAGCTTGAAACCCTCTTAGTTCGAGTTGATCTAAGTGGAGGATAAGACATGTTTATGTCTCGGTTTCTAGGAGGTCTAAACCGAGAAATCCAAGACAAGCTAGAGCTTCAGAGTTATCAAGACATGGACGAGATGGTTCACAAGGCTGAACTGATTGAAGCTCAGAACAAGAGGCAGTTTGTCAAGACAAGTTTTGCACTACCAGCCTCAAAACCGAAGGAATTCTCTACTCCAAAGCCAAGTTTTAATCTGAAACTAGCCCAAACTAGAGAAGAAAACCGAAACACTAAGGTAAAACTGAGATATGTAACTACCTTAACTCAAACTCGGTGTTTCAGGTGACAACGCATGGGACATTATGTAAGAGAATGTCCCAACAAGAAGGTATTTCTTCTCAGAGAAGTTGGAGAGATAGTTCCTGAAGAAGAATCAGACATTGGGTCCGAAATTGAAGAAGAAGAAGAAGAAGCATCAGCAGCTGTGGGTGAATTACTGGTTACAAGAAGGACTCTAAGTGTGCAAAATCAGATTGAAGAAGCATGCCAAAGAGAGAATCTATTCCACACTCGATGTTTCAACAAGTCCAAGGTCTGTTCTTTGATTATTGATGGTGGAAGCTGTATTAATGCAGCTAGTGAAGTTATGGTTCAGAAGCTCAATCTGAAAACTATTCCTCATCCACATCCATATAAGCT
>OVBE01012761.1:0-13161 GCA_900406425.1 Iberis pinnata
AAACCGAAAAAACCGAACCGAAACCGAACCGATATCCACATTGAACACCCCTACTTGTTCCTCTTCATCTTCTTGTAGTAATTGGTACTTGTCGGTGGTGGGCTCCTTGGTTTCCTCGGCGATTCCCATCAGACAAGGATTGTTAATGAAAGAGGAAAAAGAGAACAAAAGTGAGATTGATGAGGTCGTCTCTAGTTTTTGACTTTTTCGTTGATAGCATTGGTTCTATTTGATGTCCCTTTTATACACGAACTCTTCCCTTTCAACTATCTTTTGGTCAGCACAAATATGCATGCATATTTTAATAGTAAAATAAACAAAAATAACAGAATAAAAATAAGGACAAAAAAAGCCGATACGAAAGAGTTCCTTAGAACGATTAAAACTAAAGTGATTCTATTATATTAGGGGAATTTTGATAAACACACTAAATACTATGTAATATTTGAAAAAATAAATACTTTTAACTATTTTGAATAATGTCTCTTTGTTAGATTAAAAAGACCAAATTATTCTTATTTATTGAACTAGTTAATAGTCGAATTATTGAACTAGTTAACTTATTTTTTATATTCGTCATTTTATAAAAAAATTTGATTGATTTATTTTTTGATGTAAATTAATATTATTATCTATTAATTTTTAATGAAATTGATTAATTGAACTGTTGACTTTATATATTGTGGATCAATTTAAGATTTTTTTTATGTGAGGATCGACTTAATAATTTATCGATGTTAACTTATTTTAAAATTGCAAATTTATATATTGGTTAATTGATTTTTTGTAAAGAAAATTTATTATAATGTTGACTCACTTTTATTTTTTCATCGACTTATTTTTGAATTTTATCGACTTATTGTCTCAATAGACTTATATCAACCACTTTAAATTTCTTATCCAATTGACATTTTGAGCTATCAATTTATTTTTGTTATTAGTAGACTTGATTTTTACTTATATCAACTTACGTTTTATTTCTTGATTTATTCAAGTTCAATTTATATATATATATATTGTTGATTTACTTGGTTGGTGTATATTTTATTTTTGTCAATCTATTTTTTTATGTTACCAAAATGATAGATTTTAAAATTTCGTTATTATAAAATGAGATCTATAATTATTAAAAGTTTATATGTTGAAAACAAATTAAAATCATTGGATAATAGTAAATTATTATTTTATACACTTTTTATTATACGGAAAATATTTTTTTTTTTTTAGAAAAATATTTCAAATTTTAAAATTTTCAGTATACATTTCAAACCATTGATTATTTTGGTATGTTTTATCAAATAATTCCATTATGTAATTTTTATTTTAATATATAATAAAGTGAATCAAAGAAAACTAACATTATCAAAGTTAGTATGTTTTAAATTTATAACATTTTTTTATTTCTTTCTAATTTATAATATTTCTAATTTTATAATTTGTTATATAGATATAAATTAAACTTGAAAAATGAAACTTTTAATTTTTTTCTTAAATGTATCTTTTAATATGTTCTATGCACAATACCAATGAGGCAATGATCATCTAATAGTTATTGCGTATATAGCATAACCTTAAACTTATGGACAATAATGTACTTGAACTAATAGTATAAACTATAAACTAAAAAGAATTGATTAAAGTCGGATCTTCTCAGCTTCGTTTAAGGTATTTCCTTGTCACATATGAATGGCAGAAGCAATCATTTAGCGATGACCTCACTTGCCAGCCAAATGGATACGTTTTTGATTTGATGGATATATAATACGACAAATATATTATCCAGGTCAATTTGACAAAAATGTAATAAACGACTAACTCATAATTTGAAAAAATAAAGAAAATTAACAACACATACTAAAATATTGTACTTTTTTATTATACTAAAATATTCATTATAAACATTCTTAAATAATTTAAACAAAATAGATATTTAAAAAAAAAACTCTCAGGCCCAATTATCGAGAACCACCAAAACCCTAACGTAATCGTGGGCGGCGCCGTCGGCGTTCTCCGGCGTCGCCCCTCCTCTTCACTTTTTCTTGCACCGCTGTCCCTGTTTCTCTTTTACGTGGGTCTGGTTTGTTTCGAAGTTATGCCTTTTTCATGTTTGTCTCTTCTGTTGGTTTCATCTTCCGACGTGAGGATTCACCGTCGTCGCGACCTCTCCAGTGTAGCACTGCCGCACCCTCACCACCACCTTCGCATCCTCCCGCTCTTTCTAATCAGTTTTGAAGAATCTTCTATATGCTATATACAGAGAATATTCTCAGATATGGAGTTCAAGACCATATCACCTCCATTTCTTTCATCTTCGTGTTCATCTACCAAAATCTTAGAAGAACCGTCCATGCTCTCCTTTTTCCTCGGCGAAAGTTTACGGTCATTTTCTCTGTTCCGGTCTTGGAAAATCTTATGGTCGCTGCCACGGTATTGCCAGTTACCGAAGCTTTTTCTAGGCCAGATCTGCCATTGTCGTCGACAACGACTTAAGTCCATCTTCTATAGACGAGTCTGTGTGGTGATGGATTCATGCAAGGTTTATATGGTTCTATGTGCTATTGCTTCTCCCGACATAGTGCTAAAGCTAAAACGTGTCTCTGCTCGGAGGAAACTATCATCAACTACAGACTGGATACAACCTATTATCGAAACTTCCTCTCTTATCAAGCAGCTTACGTTAGAGGAATTATACTTTCAGTGGTTGTATCTTCATGGATAATCCTCAAGAAAAATAAGCTTGTTGTGTTAAGGGATTTCAGGATTGTTTCTTTGCACTTTTGTTCTTTGGTTTATAACCTAATTCAGCCTCTCAACATCGACAAGATGAATCAAAGCTTTGATTTTTTCGAAGATTCAAGATCTGGTTTTCCTATCCATCACCCCTCATCATGTTGTTGTCCCTACCTTGTTTCATATGGTTTGTGTGCTTGGTAGATTCGGTTCAGATTTCTTCCCCAGTAAAGCGGCAGTTTGTCGCCGCTGGTGCTGCACCGACCGTTCTTTTACTTTGCGAAGTGTGTTGATATGTCAAAGATTCTATATGGTAAGACTAGAGTTTAGGTACATGGTAAGTTTTCATCTTGGTTTCAAGAAGAAGACGCTTTGGAACGTCTTTGGTCCCCAAATCTTTTTACCAGCCACTTATCTTTGCCACGCCAAGTTTCCTCGCCCTCTGCAAGACTCACCACCTCTCATCGTCTTCACTGCTCGACGCGGACCCTTGCTGATCCGGTTGGAGACCAGTCACTAGGTAAATCTTTGGCTTAGCTTAAATTTTGAGATGCTTGGGGTGCCATCTGGTTTTTCAAACCATCAGCTGCTCCACTATTCCTCGTGTCCATGGAGTGTCCATCCAAAAGTTTTAGTTTCTGAAAAGTTGAAGACTTTGTCATCAGCAACCGGCCTCATAACCGTTATTAAAGAACCGCCTTTGATTAAGTCACAATATACAGTGACGTTCTCTAAGTTAGTCGAGGAAGCAGCAGGAAACGTCAAGTCGTCCAAGTGTTTAGTCGCACCAAGTTGCTTCATCTTACTCCTAACTTCATATAAAGCTATGTCTTTATTATCTATCTTGTGTTTGCCTATCTGGATTTGTCCGATGTAGTGCAACAGTTTGTATTATTTTGTAGGGAACTATTTAGTATGAAATGAAAAAGTTGTGAAAAAAAAACATTCTGAAATAATTTAGCATGCAATACGCTTTCTCTAACAAATGTATATATATAACCACTATAATATTTCTATTAGATTTTAGTTGAAAGAAATACAGATTGGATCTAACTATATTATCGTCCTCACTCTATATAACGAGTCCATGACTCATGAATGTGAACCTTTTTTTTCAACTTAATATTCATAATTAAAGTTTAGTTTACAATCCAATGGGGTGTTCAATGTGGATATTGGTTCGGTTACTATTTGGTTTTTCGGTTTTTTGGTTTTTTTTTAAAATAGCTACCATATCTAATTCGGTTCGTTTGTTTTGAATACCATCGGTTTTTGGTTTTTTACCAAAAATCATATATATAATTTTATATTTATTTTAATTTAGTAAACATATAAAAGTTCTTATTGATTGGTATACTTGTACATAAAAATGTGATAACAAGTAAAAAAACAAGTTATACTAGTTCCACATTAGTTATAAAGTGATAAAGTAGAAAATCCAAACTTCGAAAGTTAAACAATGTTCTTAATTGTACATAAAAAATGATGAATACAAATAAAAAACAACATAATTTATGATAGTTCCACACTAATTACAACGTGATAAAGAGAAAAAAATTAAAAATTACGATGATAAAAAAATCTATAAATTATTGAACTCTCTTATAGTAATGTCAATCATCATTAGCTCTTATCTTTTTTTATAGTATATTGTAAATTTATACAAATTATATGATATATATATTATTTAAATTAAAAACGTCGGTTTTATCGGTATAATCGGGTTTTTCGGTTAGTATTCATTCCATATCCATATCTATGGTTTTTAAAAATATGTATCCAAACGGTTTATACGGTTTATCCAAAACCGTATCATATAACATAATTCGGTTCGGTTTATCCACATTGAACACCCCTAGTTGGAGTTGCAAAAGATAATCTAGCACATTTTGCATAGTTATTAGCATGAACATTATTTAATTGTGGATAAACGGTTTATACGGTTTATCCAAAACCGTATCATATAACATAATCCGGTTCGGTTTATTAACATTGATCACCCCTAGTTGGAGTTGCAAAAGATAATCTACCACATTTTGCATAGTTATTAGCATGAACATTATTTAATTGTGGAACATGAAAGAAAAAGGAAACTGGAAAATGAGAAAGTAAGTTTTGGCAGTAAGATGCAAGCAGCGAGGTCGGTAAGGCCCTAGAGGTTATCAGAATACTATCATACCTTTTTCTTAATACTATCATACTTAACTGTGACTACGAAATAATTACAACCCATGGACGGTGGTAACTGCGAAGGTCGACCTTGAAATTTTAAGGGCTTGAGACAAAATTTATAGAGTTGAGACTACTATTTCATCTATTCGTTTTTAGGGCCATTAAAAGAGACATATATATATATATATATATATATATATTTAAGTTTTGGAAGCCTATTTTATATAGGGACGAATGTTAGGGTCAAAAATGGTATACTCTGAACCAACGACCGAGAAATACGTAAATGCCCGAGCGACCCCGATCAATGGAACTTGTTTTAACCAAAGTTACCAAACACCGAAAATATGTTTCGGGGGAAGCGCACAACGAACATCGAGCAATTAGAAAACCACCTATGTACTCTTTTGTTCTCAGTCAAGAAGATTTTTTCCCACCGGGTTTTCCTATCACTAAGGTTTTAATAAGACAAGATGGTTCGTATACGACCAGCGTTCGCAGAAAGTTAAAAGACCACGATAGATACGTAACAACAACAAGAAAGGTAAGACTTTTCGATAAACGTTTCAGCCCCCAAACGTTATTTACAAGACATAAGAGAATATGAATGCTAACTGGCGAGCTGAATCTCGCAAATTCACCTCGCCGATCGGTGAGCTGATTTCGTCTCGAACCCCTTGTCTCTTGTTTCATATCATTTTGAGGCTCCGTTGGAATTTTGTGACTAAAATCGTAAAACTTATTCTCTTCGTATAAATGTCGAGGTCATCGGTAAACATCATGGCTATACGATTATTCCTTGCAGTTTGCAGAAGTATAGTGAAATCCTTTCGTATAAGTTTTAATCGTATAAAATGATGATGGCTAACTTAAAACGCCGATGAATATCTCGACTATATGATCAAAAGTATCATTCTCCGGAGCGGTCGTGAGAATGTATTTGTACCATTCAAGCATACGAAGCGGTAACAGCTAACTTGTTGCAACGTCTGTATAGCTTCGTCGTACGAAAGATCGATTCTCTGATAGGAATCATAAAATCGCCTAAACCGCATAACAGTTCGATGAGACTTAAAACGCAATAAACGACCCACTTGCAACTCTATGTGAGACTCCGTCCCAAGTACGATGACGGTTACAACTTGTCCCACACGTCATGAAAAAATGGAAGGATTCTCTGGAGATACCACACTGACCCTCGGCTCAATTAATCTGACGTTTAAAGCTACGAACATCACAAAAAACGTAGAGTTTCTGGTTGTGGACGGCCCCACCTCTTATAACGTGATCATGGACATTCCATGGTTGAACTCTATGCAAGTAGTAGCATCCACATACCACTACTGTTTCAAATTCTTGAATCCTTTTGGAATCTAATCAATCCAAGGAAATCACAGGATATCGCAAGTATGCCTCGCCGCCGAACAAAAAGGAAAAATTGCAACGACGGAAACCAACATCAAGAATAAGAGGCAAAAAAGCTTTGCGAAAATGCCACTGAACAAGATCAGACGGAGATCTTTTGGAAATTGTGCAAGGCCGAAACCCAGGAGGTGAAGCACGAATCGACCTATGAACCCGTCATCTCAGTATACTTTTGGACGAGAGGTTTCTCGAATATTGTGTTGAGATCAACGCTAACTCTACAATCCCTTGGAAACGCAACTTATAGCTTGCTTGGAAAAGAACCTCAATACGTTCGCATGGACCACCAAAGATATGCCAGAAATCGACATCAATGTAACCTTTCACGAACTCAACGTCGATCCAACCTTTAAACCTGTCAAAAAGAAAAGATAAAGATTAGGTCCTGAACGCTCCACTGCGGTTAACGACGAAGTCGAAAAACTTCTCAAAGTTTTGTTAATTACAGAAGTAAGGTACCACGACTGGCTTGCTAATCCAGTAGTGGCTAAGAAGAAAAACGGAAAATGGCGGGTCTACATTGAATTTACCAACCTCAATAAAGCGTGTCCGAAATATATTTTCCCACTACCGAATATCGACAGTCTGGTAGAAGCCATGGCAGGATACAAATTGTTATCGTTCATGGACGCCTTTTCAGGTTATAATCAAATCATGATGAATCCTGATGACCGTGAAAATTCGCTTTTATCACCGACCCGGATACTTACTACTACAAAGTAATGCCTTTTGGTCTGAAAAACGTCGGCACAACCTATCAATGACTTGTCAGTCGTATGTTCTCCGAAGAGCTCAAAATGACTATGGAGGTATACATCGACGACATGCTCTGAACTCCCTTGAAGAACGAGACCACATTGTTGATTTAGAGAGGTTTTCGAAAATCTAAACCAACATAACATGAAAGTTAACCTAGCAAAATGCAGATTTACTGTTGCATCAGAGCAATTCCTTGGATATCTCCTCACATGCTGAGGTATTGAAGCTAACCCAAAAAAATCACTGCTCTGATCGAAATGGCTTCCCAAAAAAATAAGCAAGAAAGTGCAAAGGTTAATCGAGAGGATCCCTACGCTTAACTGTTTCATCTCACGGTCAACGACAAATGCCTCCCTTTCTACGATGTTTTGAAAGGAAAAAAAAAAAGTTGGAATGGTTGGACCAATGCGAGAAAGCCTTTCAATAGCTGAAACTATACATGACCACGCCTCCGATCATCGGGGAACCACTACTCATGTACATCGCGGTGTCGATAACGGCTGTAAGCGGTGTCCTCATTAGGGAAGAACATGATGAGAAAAGCCAATCTTTTACGTAAGTAAACCTTACTAGATGTCCAAACACGATACCCGCAAATGGAAAATTTGGCCCTCATCGCGGTAACATCGGCACAGAAAATGCGCCCGTATTTCCAGTCGCAAACAATAGTCGTCCTCACATTGTTCCCATTACGAACGATCCTGCATATCCCCAGACAATCATGCAGATTAGCAAAGTGGGACATTGAGTTAAGCGAATACGATATCAAATACTGAACGAAGATTTTTGCAAAGTCGGAGAACCTTGCCGATTTTCTGGTAGAGCTCCCGATGGAAAGTATGGCGACCCATGATCCAGAATTACTTTGGAACCTCCACGTAGACGGATCTTTGACCACCAGGGTTCAGGAGTCGGGATCCGACTCACATCACCAACCGGAGAAATACTAGAAACAATCACGTTGTCTCATATTCCACGCATCAAACAACGAAATTGAGTACGAAGCACTTGTCTCCGGATTACGATTAGCCCATGGACTCAAAATATGAAACATGTGGGCCTATTATGTCTCGCAAATTGTACCAAGCCAATTTAGTGGAGAATATAAGGCCAGGGACGAAAGGATGGAAGCATACCTTAAACTCGTTCAGAATCTTTCCCATAACCAGTTCTCCCTCACGCGAATTCCCCGCTCGGAGAATGTGCAGGTTGACGCATTGGCAGCTCTAGCATTAAGCTCTGACCCAGGTCTCAGACGAGTTATCCCCGCGAGTTCATCGAACACCCAAGAATTGGTCCCCCAACTGTCATAAACTTGATCCAATCGCCAGACGAAGATGTCGGCAAAACAGATCAACCTGGAGAAAATTTGGAACAATCCGGATACGGGTGCAACAAACCATGGCTGCAAGAAATCCGAGCTTACATAGTCGAAGGAACTCTCTCTGCATAAAAGTTGGTTGGGCCAAAATTCACGCCGCTCGATACGTCCTAGTAGGCGGAGAAATTTACAAGCAAAGTTTCTCTGGACCTCTTATAACCTGCATAGAAGGGGAAAATCACATAGAATTATGGAAGAAGTCCATTCTGGCTCATGCGGAAATCACTCCAGCGGAAGATCTCTCGCAAACAAAATAAAACGCCACAATTATTACTGACCAACCATGGTTAAGGACTGTGAAAAGTTCGCCCGCAAATGTGAAAAGTGCCAAAGGCACGCACCAACGATTCACACTTCTATTTCTTCACCATACCCGTTCATGTAAGCAAAAGTGACCGGAAAACAAATTCAAGCACATGAATCAAGCAAGAATTCAAAGAAAACTCAAGAACGAAAAACAAGTCTAGAGAGAAAACAAAGCCTAAGAAAAAAGTAAAAAAATTATGAGAGAATTATGAAAGTGAAGTTACCTGGAAATCTTCTTAAAGAGGAGTGAATTGCTCAAAGACCCTACCAGTAAGTTTAGGAGTGAGTTTAAATAAAAAATTTACAGAGGATTAATTTAGGCAAGAAATTAAAATGCATGGATTCTTGTCCAAAAAAATTGTGATCTACCAAAATATTCTGATTGTAAGAGAATCAGACTAACGACTTAAATCACGAACTGATTGAAATTCCTGTAATAAAAACTTCTATTATAGGATTGGGGGTAAAATGTGGGAGTGTAAATTCTCTCGGGCTGGATTCTCAGAGCTTGACCTGGCTCACAAAATAATTGGGCTTCCCAAGCCCACTTATGAGAAATAAGCCTGTGAGGAGAGCCCGACAAGAGAGCTCGTGAGGAGAGCTCGCGGGGAGAGCTCGCGAGGAGAGCTTGCGAGGAGAGCTCGCGAGGAGAGCTGGCGAGGAGAGCTCACGAGGAGAGCTCGCGAGGATATCTCACGAGGAGAGCTCGCGGAGAGAGCTCGCAAAGAGAGCTTGCAAGGAGAGCTGATCCGGCGCGGGGGGGAAATGGTCAATGTTCTCCGAGTTTACCGCCAAAAATCATGCCCATTTATGACAGGACCGGCGGTTACAAGGGAGAATTCAAAAGAGAATCTCGGCAATAAATATCATTGATGAGAGCGCATTAAGTGTGCCAGGGCTTTAAATAATAGAGGGGGAGCTAAGAGAGAGGTGTTCCACAATTTTTCATTAGAGAGTTTTTGAGAGAAAAGCATTTGTAAACTTTGAGAGAATTATAGCAAAAACTTGATTAATAAAACATTTATTTTACGAATTCTTTAGATATTTTTTTATTAAATTTGGTGTGAGAGATTTTGCTCTCACAAAATCTGTATGAGAATTTCCAATGGATTTAAAGTACCAGAGGAATTAAAATCCAAACCCAAAGAGTTATGTACAGTAAAATTGTAAAGATCACTATATGAGTTAAAACAATCTGGACGTATGTGGTACAATCGTCTCAGTGAGCATTTAATGAAAGAATGATATATTAATGATCTTATATGTCCATGTGTTTTCATTAAGAAAACAACATCAAGATTTGTGATAATTGCTGTGTATGTTGATGATCTAAACATTATTGGAACTCAAGGGAAATTTGAGATGAAAGATCTCGGACAAAATTTTTTTGTCTTGGCCTACAAATTGAGCATTTTCCTAATGGTATATTTGTCCATCAATCTACATATATCAAAAGGGTGTTAAAACGCTTTAACATGGATATGTCAACTCTTCTCAATACTTCTATGGTTGTTAGATCATTAAAAGTTTAGAATGATATTTTCCGACCACCAGAGGAAAACGAAGAGATACTTGGTCCTGAAGTACCATATCTAAGTGCCATTGGATGACTTATGTACCTTACCAAATGTACTAGACTTGATATCTCATTTGGAGTTAATCTTTTGGCAAGATTCAGTTTGTCACATATGCGAAGACATTGGAATGGGATTAAACATATATTTCGCTACCTACAGGGAAGTATTGATTTAGGATTGTTTTATCCTAGAGATTCTAAAGGTGAATTGGTTGGTTATGCAGATGCAAGATGCTTTTACAATTGGAGGCACAACTATTTCTTAGCGTTCTCAGAAACAAACACTTGTGGCTACCTCTTCAAATCATGCTGAAATCATTGCTCTTCATGAAGCAAGCAGAGAGTATGCATGGCTCAGATCGATCAGTCGACACATTAGAACTACCAGCGGAATTAGTGGCAATGAGGAACCAACAATTTTATACAAAGATAACGCATCATGTGCTGCTCAAACAAAGGAAGGATATATCAAAAGTGACAGAACTAAACATATACCTCCAAATTGCTTTTCATACACCAAGAGCTCGAGAAGAACAAAGAGATTGAAGTAAGATATGTTCAATCTTCCCAAAAACTTACAGATCTCTTCACAAAGTCTCTTCCTACTTCGACGTTCAGGAAACATGTTTTTAATATAAGAATAAGTCGTCAACAAGAACTTTAAAATGACGACATGTTCGTTCAAGGGGGAGCTTACGTAGTCGTACTCTTTTACCTTACTCTGGTTTTTCCCAATGGGTTTTTCGGAGGAGATTTTTAACGAGGTAACAAAGACGTAATGCAAGAGATGATAATGACACTGGTATCCAAGGGAAGTGTTATAAGACGAACGCAATGACGTATTAAATAAACATGTGGACCTCACTATCGTTATGACGCACAATCACTTTTGTTTTTTCTCTTCTATATATAGATTCGTTTACGAAAGTTGTAAACACACCTCAAAAACATTCTTCTTTCTCTTATACAAAGTAATTCTCTCTATTTTTTTTTAGTATATGTCCGAATTATCAAATCCAAAAAAATTTTAGTATAATATTCTTGTTGTTTAAGTTTAAAATTTATGATAATTATTAAAGTTATTTTAATATATTATTTTGTTGTTGTTTATGACTTGTGGAAATATTATAGACTTTCATTTCTTCATTGTTTATGATTCGCAGAAAATGATATCTGCTAGCGACAAAAAGAAACTTTGATACTTTTGTTTCCTTAATTGTTTTTTTAATGGCAGTTGTCTTTCTTTAATTGTTTATGACTTGACGAACATTTTTTAAGACTGTTATTTTCTGTATTGTTTATGACCTGAGGAATATTATTATTAATGACTTCTATTTTCACCATTGTTTATGACTAGGAGAATAGTAGAGTTGACTAACGACATTAATTCTAATGTAAGTATTTCTATAGCGAATTAGAGAGTTTTGTTTAGGTTGAAATTCACTAATATTTTATTGTTCTGGCCTAATGCAAGACGTAAACCCCTCGTTATACACAGATTCGATATAGTTTTAAATCTTGCTTTTCAAATATATCCTATTAATTACTATATTCAATATATTTTTAAGCTTAAAATTATAAATTTGTAGAAGCTAAAATAGGATTCTAATTATTAAAATTAAAATATTATGTTTTGGTTAGATGATGCCAACATTCACACTGATATGATGATGAAAATTCCTATCATTCAAATTCAAATATTGATATGGTGCATGTGTTTTTTACATATGGATTAGTCATATATCTATCTTGATCATATGGAAACAACTCACCTAATAATTATAATTATACTGTACATTTGAGTTAGTGTGAACAAAGACCAATCTATACACAAGTAACATAATGCAAACCACAAATGAAACACTCCACATTATGTGATACACATATCACAATCCTCCGCGAAACTTTACTCAAACTATAATAATATCATTATCCGCGGTTATCATGATTAAGTCTAATTTATTTGTCAACATGAAATTCATACACGTAACCAATTATATATTTTTAGTGATTAGTCAGTCAACTTTTTCGAATTTAATTAAATAGCCAAATCATTCAACTTTTTTTATAACTACTTGATCACATGGTTCACATGTACGATGTTCCATTTTCATCAATGATTTTTTCTCCAGCGAGACATTTATGAGTTTTAACAATATTCTGTTGATTCATATATCTGAAATAACAGTCTAAAAATTATATATTTTTTTTTATAGAATTTTACTATTTATATAGAGTGAAATATTAACGCAGTTGATGCTTAAAAAAAGTTATATCTAATTTTCAAGTCAAATTAAAAGAATATGAATAAAGTATTAACAAAAATAGTAAATATTACCACGACGCATTGGGCTAGTGGTTTCACCATAAAACCTAGTTTTGTGAGGTCCTTAATTCGATTTGCGGTGAAACGTATGTTTTACGTCATGTTACCAAGTATTAACAATGGTTGGTTCATGTCTACGGGGAGACTAGGACAGAAGGCCCAAACTCTTTAGAAAATATTTTATGTTATCACAATTAGGAAATAAGAGCGAGTTTAGAAATTAATAATGAAACATCGTACATGATCATTGCTCTGTTCTAGTGTTCTTGACGAATATTATTTTTCTAGAATATCAAATTACGCTCCTACCTACGACTCTCCTGAAGATGCAAAAAACTTGAGCAAAGTATCAGGACGTTGCACAAAGATATCAATTGATGATGCAGAAAACTTGAGCAGAGTATCAAGATGTGAAACAAGAAGATCAAGTGGACATTGTTGAATCAAGACTTAATTCTAGGTATTAGGTCTTAGACTTTGTGGGTA
>OVBE01012762.1:0-13160 GCA_900406425.1 Iberis pinnata
CTCAAGGGACGACCTGTAATCGGTGATCGGAGGTGGACGACCCATTTTCTTCTTTTTAAAAGGACAGGAGTTGAGATCCCAACTAGCTGTATAAGGAGCTAAGATTGCAGTTAGACATACTGACGACCTGTAAGACTGAAAAATCATCATATTCCCTTACCAGCGTCTATAAACGGGATGTTTTCCTGGATGCGCGGAAGGTCAAAATGTTTAATGTGGATAGCTCCTGCTTCAAGTAGCTTTTTGGAATCCACAAGGAAATTTCCGGGATGCGGGCCAATGTTGCAATGCAGATCTACAATAAGCAAAGAGAGCCGAATTAGGAATAATATAAAATCGATTATGCATGTATTCCAGCTCGGCGGTCCTAGGTGGTATCTACCAAAGATATCGGCCCATTTTCTTCTCAGGATCCTCCCTACGTCTCCTACAGACTCTGGAACGACCTGCATGAAGAAATACTTTGTCTTCCAGTTGTGGATTTTATCCCCTGAACCGACGGTTATCAGTTTATACTGCTGCTTAAGGTTAATGTAGACAAAGCTGGTGTTTATTTTCGTTCCCTTTTGAACAATCAGATTAATCGACGACATGTTATCTAGGTACCTAACGCCGAGCTCCACCTGCAATTTTTGAGCATGTGCTAACAGGGAAATCATTTGCCTGATTGAGGGGGCAGACAGCTGAGAGATTTCAATCTTCCGCCTAGCACAGTATGATATAAGTAACTTCGGCATAGGCACCCAAAGATGACACTTTCTAAACAGGGACTCATATAAACACACGTAACCTTGGGAACAATCCCATGGCCTTTGATGCGGTTTCGGGATTATCATTGAAATCCCGTTTAAACAGGGGAAGTCGTCGACAAGCTTTTGCACCGACTTCAAATCGGATTTTGTAGGTACAAGACCTGTCAGGTCGTCATCTGGAGCAACCCAATTGCCTTGGGGAACTCGTTCATCCAGGTCCACCTCCACCTTGTCGACACGAACGTCGTCACGAGAAGCAGAAGATTCAGCAAGGTTGGTACGAGATGAAGACATAATTACCGACCTAGTTACGTTAACCACCGAGCTAAGATTCTAGAGAGAGAAATAAGAGAGAAGGGAGAGCGATTTCTACATGCAAAAGGAATTCTGAAAACTTGAAGTTCAGATATGAAGTGGCGAGGGGGTATTTATACCTTGGAGAGATGACGATTACCGAGGCGCATAATGATTACGCGTGGGAAACTGAAACTGTGCGACTCTTTAGCTTCCCTCTACAAAAACGATTCTATAAAGCCTACAAAAACGATTCAATAAGGCCTATGGAGACGATTCGATAAAGCTTACGAAGCATTTAATGCACATTAGCCGAAATGAACTTTATTCAGGAGATCATTCGCTGATTTATAGTTCCATCGCCGACCTGGGGGGGGGACTAACTGTTGGTACCAGGTGTAGCACCTACCCTCAAAGCCCATTTCGACTCAAGGCCCAGCTGGACGCCGACGTGACGAGGAGAAAGGGGGCCCAAGAAGATGAGCGCAAGATGGGCCGACCTGGCGAGTTGGGTCGTCCAGCTCGTGGCTCATTAGGTTTAATTCATGCAATTAGGGTTTTTAAGCTTGTATTCTCCTTATAAATACTCATGTAATCACCCCTTAAAGATATAAAAATTATTCTAAGCTTTTACCCACATAATCTAAGACCTAAACCTATTTGTTAAGTCTTGATTTAACATAACCCTAATTCTCTAAGTGTTTAGGTGCACAGAAAAGAACTTGAATGGAACCTCACTGTGCCCCTTCTCTTCATCTCTCTTATATAGGCTTCATCATTGATCCAGTTTCCTTTTATGTCTTCCATTATTTCGTGAAAATCTTCCTTTCTTGATTGATTCTTCTGCGGAAATCTTCATTTTATGGATTTCTTCCATTTCTTCTTGGCTTGCATGAGAAGCTTCGGCCGTTATTGTGCTTTGGGCTCGATTCTCGTCTGGAGTCGTAAGTGGGCCGTTATCGTGCTTCAGAACTTGTTGGGCCGTTTTACGGTTTAGTTGATTTTTATGGTTCTCGTCGGAGGATCGAGTTTTGTGCGATGATGCGATCGAAACTTTTTCGAAAAGGTTATTCTGATCACGTAAGTGAGATAACATCGGCGTTTAAGTTAGTCATCAACTTTTATACGATTTATCAATACGAAACGAATTCACGATTCTTTCGCAAGTCGAAGAAGTCATCGTATAAAAAGAATAAGTTTTACAAGTTTTATCGTAAAACCCCTACAGGAACTCGAATGATACGAAACAAGAGATGATTCATCTAGAGTGATACGAAGCGCGTATGTGATTCATCTTGCCAGTTGGCGGGATAAATTTTCTGATTCATCTCACCAACTAGTGAGATGAATTCTTTCTGCATAATCCTCTCGCCAGTTGGCGAGCTGAATGTTTCCAATTCATCTCACCAACTGGCGAGGTGAATTCTTTCTGCATATTCATCTCGCCAGTTGGTGAGATGAATGTTTATGATTTATCTCGCCAGTTGGCGAGTTGAATGTTTCTGATTCATCTCGCCAACTAGCGAGATGAATTCTTTCTGCAGATTCATCTCGCCAACTGATGAGATGAATTCTTTCTGCATATTCATCTTGATTAATCTCGCCAACTAGCGAGATGAATTATTTTCGCATATTCATCTCACCAGTTAGCGAGATAAATGTTTCCGATTCATTTCGCCAACTAGCGAGATGAATTATTTCCGCCGATTCATCTCGCTAGGTGGCGAGATGAATGTTTCCGACTCATCTCGCTAACTGGAGAGATGATTTCTTTCTGATATTCATCTCGCCAGTTGGCGAGATGAATGTTTCCGATTCATCTTGCCAACTAGCGAGATGAATTATTTCTTCAGATTCATCTCGCCAGTTGGCGAGATGAATTCTTTCCGCGTATTCATGAGATGAATGTTTTCGGTTCATCTCACTATCTGGCGAGATGAATTCTTTCTGCAGATTCATCTCGCTAGTTGGCGAGATGAATGTTTCCGATTCAACTCGCCAACTTATGAGATGAATGTTTTTGATTCAACTTGCACACTGGCGAGATGAATTTTTTGCGTAGATTCATCTCGCCAATTGGAAAGATGAATGTCTCCGATTCATCTCGCCATATAGCAAAGTGTTTTCCATAAACGATATTCGAGGTTAAAAATTTTGTCCGAAGATTGCGTATATATCAAGGTTTCTCGTATTCTTCGGACACTCTTTTTAAGTATGCTAGTTCAATATTGGCGTAAGTGGACCATCTTGCCTCGTTAAAACCTTAGTGGCAGGAAAACCTAGTGGTAAAAAACCTTCACGACTAAGGACAAAAGAGTACATAAATGGCCGCTTAGCGATTCTACGATTATTGTCTGATTCTTCTAAAACATATTCCTTATGATCTTACGGAAGCATCTCGGCTTATTACTTCGATCGGGATGATTCGACTAGTGCAGTTTGATATTCGAATCGCGTGATTAATATTTCCGTGATGGTTTTTAGACGTCGATTTTGTCGTGATCGTTTTTGATTCCAACAAATGTTCAACACCTCTACTCTCATGGCAATTCAGTTCAAGATGATCTTGCAGTAAAAAAAGGAGAGTACATATGGCTTCTTTGGTATATCTGAAAGGCGCGCAATGATAAGGTTTTCAACGAAAAAGTGTGGGACCCGCCAGATATTCTGACACTGGCTACCAAAGAGGCTTCAGATTTGGTCTACGCCTATAACAACATCCATCAGTCCAAGACAAGGGCTGGCACAGGAGTGTCTCAGCAACGTCAAATGGTTCTTCAGCCTGCGACTAATGCATGTTTTGTCGCTGGTTCATGGAAACAAGGTGAAAAATATGTGGCCTAAGATGGATCGTTAAAGATCAATCAGATTCAACTACACTAATGGGTTCATAGGGAATGTTCAGGGGCGATCGGCGCTCTACACGGAGCTTATAAGCTTAATTTTGGCAATGCAGAATTTGCACAGAGTGGACCAGACATGTGAAACATTCTATACTGATTCACAAGAAGTAATCGAGATGTTAGCATCTCTATGGATTGGCCGGCCTTTTGTGGAGAATTATCGACAATAGTACCCAGTGGTAAATTTCAAACACTGTTCGCGAAAGATAAATGTACAAGCAGAATCCCTCGCCCGCGCTGCAAGGAACGAAAATAAAGGTAAAGAAATCATATTTTCTTAAAACTAATTTTCAATTAAAGAATAAAGAAAAAATTATAGGATAAATGTCTAATTTGGAAGTTCAAAGATAGAGTTAATTCATTAAGTTAGGATGCCCATATTTTAAAACCAAACTGAGTGGATAATCGAGTCTAGGATCATTAATGGAAGTTGTGTGATAGATGAGGTGCTCAATTAAGATTCTTCATCTTCTGCTATCTTTAAAGATGATATATTTGTAAAATTTCATAAGCTAGTTAGTAGTTTGTGACGTTGATGTTATTGGTTTTATTTTGCAACTGAAGATGAGATCAGGCGACTTGAAGACTTTTTGTGCAAGCGACTATTCTTTCTTCACCAAAGAAAGTAGATGGTTGCTTCCCATGTAATTCAGAGGAGGATTTGAGCAGACCTTGTGATGAAATGAAAGCTAATGATATCCTAAGTAGCACCGAGACGAGTACAAGAACAAAAGATGGGTACGAGAACGGGACATAAAATAACATTTTAAAAAATAACTAAATATGATACGGTAGAGGTACATTAGCAAAAATATAATAAAATACCATAATTTCAAATATAGAGTAACTCAAAACATAAATAAAAATAGTTTAATATCTCAAATAATATAAGAATAAACTAATCAATGACCAACTCATTTTCAAAAATCAGAAACTTCTAGTGAAAGGTTCGCAAACTCCATAATCTTCCCTAGAATCGAAAGTGTTTCCACCAACATCCCACATTTTTATCTTCTCTTCTCTACCAATATTATCATCTTCATCTTGTTCTTCAATCATCATAAAATCTATATTAAAAAATGCAAAAGGTCATAATCAGATTTTTCATAAACAAAAATATATTGATAAGTAGATAACAACACCAAACGTTCTACTATAAGCACTATGATAAAACAAAATTGATGATTAACAATGAAATCATGAAACCAATTTTTCTATAAAAAAACATTCATGTGCGATGAATGCTGATGATTAATGTTGAACCAAAGATTCAACACAATCAAATTGAATAATGAATTTAGCGTTAAGAATTCTCTTGTGTGTAAATTATTGGATGAATCTCATTTTACCCTAGGATCCCCTATTTATAGATATATGATAGGGAATTTAAGTTAAATCTCTTTACATAATATTCCTCCTAAATATTTGGAAATATTCCTTAACAATATTTTTCTAGTTTATAATTTGACGCCTCACGCCCAGGTGAGTTTATCTTGGGCCACGCGGGCCCAAATTAAAGAGGTCGGCTTAAGGCCCAAGAATACGTCACTATACTTAGGGTAAAATTAACCAGATTAAATCTTTAAATCGGGTCCTTGATCAGGGTGTCAACCTCAGTATCAACAATATACCCCCCCCCCCAAGGGTAGCAAAGCTCGGTTTCGAGCTCGGTACGTAAGATGAACCATTGGATATGATATGAGGAATTCGAACAGGTATGACATCATTCCCGGCGCTCAAGAAAACCTTTTCAAATTTTGAAAAATTGAAGCAACCTGTCACGTGTGGGTCCCACCACGCGTACCCCTACGCTATAGGTTTGATCATGGCGACTTTTGGGTTTTGTGGTTCTCTTTGTTTAACTACTCTGAATCTCCCAGAGATTTTACTTCCGTTTTGCAAAGGTAAAATCCGCATCCTTTACTTTCTTTGAATTTATTTTCACTCTTTGTTAAATCTTTGAAATTTTCTTGATCCGACGATGGCCTCTGATACTTAAACGACCTCCACCGCTGATGAAACGAGCACTTGTGACATTCCCATCATCGCCGAAAGTGAGGCGAGAGTCTTGGTTTCAGCGGGGATGTCTACTCAGGCCGGACCATTGTCCTCTTCTGGTCATTTAAGAGATTGATTGGGTCCTGTGATGAACAACGATGATGGCCTGACGGCGGTTGGGCCGACAAAATGTGGTGGCGTGATAAACAAGAATTTGCAGATTTCTATCTAAGCAAATTTCTTAAGTCTAATCATAACATTATAGTACTTAAGATATCAATCCAATTCATAGATGCAATCAACACAATAGAACTTAGGAGAATTATATTTAGTCTAGACCATTAAGATTGATTGGTTTTAGAACACATAATCATGCATAATTTCAAAAGTCAACAATGTAAAAATCAACAGTAATTAAGCAAAAGTCAACAGAAATTTAAACTTGAATTCAATAATAAAAATCTAAGCAAATGGGTAAAGGTTATTGGTTCGGGTGATCAAATAATATCTTATGATGTTCAATGCTAACAATTAATGCTAATCATTGGTCTAAGATTCCGCTAAATAGACTAATCCACCTTCGTGACACTAATCATTTTCCTAATCATGTAACTAAAACAATCTTTTGGATAAAATAACTAACACAATCTCTTGGCTAGGCCTCTTTTAGCATTCAGTAATTTTATCGAACACCTTGCGGGCACAACTCATCCTATGATCTAGATTCAATTGATCAAGTCAAATCTACCATTAAGATCATCTACTAAACAAATATTTAAGAAATATAAGTCCTAAACATCATATTCCATCATATAATCGCCCTAATCTACCTAACTCATTTACTTATGAAGAACTGTCTTGAAATATAAGTCCTAAACATCACTAATCATTGAAAAAACACAAAATCCAAGGTTAGAAATGTCTTGAATCATGATTAGAAGAAGATTTGATAAATATAAAAGCAATCAAAACAAAGATTAAAACTAAAATGAAGCAAAGATTCAAAGTGATTACAAAGCTCTTAAGAGAAAAAGAGATATAAAAGATTAAAGATAACAGTATTAGGTTAAGAAAAACCTTATATCGGTTCCTAAAATGGGAATGGTTTGACCCAAAAAAATGGGTAAACCAAAATCAAAATGGGTTTAGACTTGAATAGTGTCTTGAAAAATGTTGACTTTTGACTCATACCGGTTTGCACAAACTGGTGCACTTAACCGATTTAGCTCCCTGGAAAAATGTATAATTAGTATCGGTTTGCACAAACTGGTGCATCAAACCGGTATGGCCTTCAGAGATCTTTTCTTCCTTCAAAACGGTTTGCTCCCCCTGGTCCATCAAACATGTATGGCCTTCACACTATCTTTTTTGCACCTTTTTGAGCGCCTTTGATCCAATGTTGTTGATTCCCCACTTCATACGCCTAAATAAATGAATATGCAATGCAAATTCATGCTAAACTAACCTATATGCAAGTGGATTTACTTAAAATGTAAAAAAATCAAAGAGTTAAAACCATCAAAAAGTTGATATATCATGGCGCTTCCTTCACATATGCAGCTTCGGGAAATCGTGGAGTTCAAGGTTCCCTATTCGATGGAGTGTATGTGGATGGTGTCGCCTAGTTATTTCTCTATTTTCGAAGAGTATTCTGAACATGCACGGCTCTGGTTTCCTCTTCCCAAACTCCTGGTGGCATATTGCGCATGCCGTGGAATCACTTTGTCTTAGCTGATGCCCGGCGGGGTTTGAAGCGTGGTCATCTCCCTTACGTGGGCTCCTGAGATAGATCTAACTCTTAACATCAACACCTTTGAGTCGGTTTTGATGTTTGATATTATGAACAAGAGTATCGTAGGAGTTAGCTTTCACACCGGCTTTTATTATATTTGCATGGTTCCTAAGTATAAACTACTATCGAACTCCCCAAGAAAGATCAATAACTGGAAATATTGATATTTCTATGTGAAGGCCAATCTCAAGTCCGTCCCCGAGCTGCGTCGTTCTCCATCTTCGCACTGGTCATAGAGCATGGGTAGAGTGTTAAGGGTAGCCCCCTTTTCATTTTACCAACAATGTCCCTCTAACATATATCGTTTTATCTGCAGATCTGGTCGTTCCTATCACAGATCCTTCTTCGACCTTGTTTGAGAACTTAAGGCGTTTTATGGAGATCGAGGTGATCTTGTGGGCGGACTTTACTCTAGATAAGGTTCACAAAATAAGATCAAAGCTAGCAGCCTCCTCGTGGGACCTTCTTCTGCATGTATAAACTGAAAAGAAGAAATAATGAGGCGTGACATTTTTCAACCGAGAAGGATGGTGGATTACACGTCCGAACTTAAGCAAGTTACACTCATGTTGGCTTAAAGCCCTGCCCAAAATTACGAATAGAGGATGTTGTCAAACATGGTTGACATAACGATGACCCAACCACCATCGACCGAGAATGGCGCTCGACGCCCCGAGCAACAGAAGTCGGCGAGTAGAGTCGATACAACTATGACTTAGCCATTGTTGGTTGACGTGACCAACAAGCACAATGCTTCTCGAAGGTCCTCTCCTTTTCCCTCTACAGCTCGGGTCCCTTCAATGAAATACAAAGGCAAGGGGATCCAAATATTTGTTGACAAAAAGAGGAGGGTGCCAGATTCTAGCTTTTTTTTTAGCAATTGTCCTCTTAAAATTGGTGGATCAGCAGAGCTGCCTACCGCGACCAATACTAAATCAGTTAGATAGTAGTTTATACTTAGGAACCATGCTCTAGTTGTTTCTATGCTTTAGTTGTTTCTACGACGTTTGCCGATATTTCTCGGCCTTTTGATCCCAGTTTTCGTGTTGGGCTGGTTGCTATGAACTTCTCTCATCCTGACGTTGATGACTTTTTGGCAAACATAAATGCATGTGCAGATTTCTTCAAAGACGGAGATCAACGTCCTCAAGGCCAAGCTCGCAAGGGTCCCGAGAGTCGAGGGCCAAAAAAATAACTTTTACAAAGATCAAGTCGAGCGACATCGGAATGAACAAAATGTTGTTGTAAAGGCCAAAAAAGAAATGGTGTCCAAGTTCGAAGCTATGCTTGCAAAGATCCGGGCTCACATCTTTTTTCCCGAGGAAGCAGAGTTAAACGCTGCGATGTATAGCCAGATTCGAGCCTCGATTAACCTCATAAATGTAATCTGAGAAGGCAGAGAGGAGGCCGCAGACCATTTTATGGCGAAATGCCAAGCGGATTTGGACATTTATTAGCCCATTTATCGGAATGAGAACATTGTTATGCTGAATGAAGAAGATCTCTAGTTGTCCCCTCCACTGAATGAGATTGCGTCAAATGTCAACGTGATGACCCTGACAGCAGTTGAAGGCCTTATGATGTCGATTACAGAGGTTGGCGCGGGATGTTGTGGTAATATCGTGGGTCTCTACACGAGTAATGCAGCCACTGATGGAAGAGAAGGAACAAGTGGAATTAGGTAGGATGGTGCCGCTCCCCCCCCCCNGAGCATCAACCGAGGTACCTGGTGGAGGAGGTGATGTTGCCATAGAGAAGGCCATGGAGATGACAATCATTGTATATGAATGACGCCCCTTTCTCCCTTTGTTCCTTTTTTGTCTCTCTTTTTTTAAGTCTTTGAAGAACAGTCCCCATGTGGGGGAGGAGGTCGGAAAGGACCTTGTAAGAACTCTTTTTTAAAAACAATGTAAATCTGGCCGTTTGGCTCATTTTGTGATTTTCAGTTTATTTGTTGCTTATGATTGTATGGTAGTAGGTGCATTTACGAGTAACGATGATGAGATATATGGAACGTCAATCAGTTTTGACGAGTTTATTCCATGATCTGAGTTACGAGTTTGAGAGATCTTAGTCTAGCTTGGTTGTTTTGGGAGAGTGGCGATAATGAGGATGTGTGTACTTGGAATCTTATTTGAAGAGTATTTGGTTCTTGAGCCGCTCTCCAATAACCGAGGAGATTATTTATTTTGATTAAGACGAGGTGCGAGCGCACGAGCTTTCTATTAGTAGTTTTTCCTAGGGAGGTTGGTTTTCTTTATACTTTAACATCATATCTAGCTTTAAGTTGAATGTAAAGTGTTCACTTCATTAGTGAGGGAACAAATAAATTTTTATTTGAATGATATATCGACCATAAGTAAACTTCTTGAATTATGAGTTTTAGGTCTAGATCTATGCGAGTCGGAACTCGACTTTTTTTCTGAGTTTGAGTTTTTATTCTCTTTCGAATTTGAGTCTAGCCAGGACCTTGGTGCATTTTACGGCTTTCGTTTATTCCTTATTCTTATACATTTTTGACGAAGTCGAGCTTGGAGTCGACATATTTCCTTAGTGATCTGAGCTAACTTTTGATTCGAGCTTACTTGTGATCCGTGTTTCGAATACTGTTTTCAGATTTTTTTGCTGGTAAGTGACGAAACGTCGTTTTATTTATTCGAATACAGGGAAGGTTGAAACCCCCCCCCCTTTGGTTTGAGGGGGGGGGGGACAGTTGAACCTTGTTGAGGCTGCCTACGTACCCACATGTTGGGATCAAGCCATTCGTAGTAACTTTTTTATAGAAATAGAACTTCTTCAGTTTTCTGGCGTTCCAGGAGTGAGGAGTTGGTTTTCCTGCCATCGTCATGAGTTTGTAGACCTCGTCTTTGACTCCGGACACCAGGTATGGGCCTCCCATCTTGCGCCGAGCTTCTCTGATTTATGTTCATTAGTATTAGCAAAGGTTTTACGGTGGACTAGGTCCTTTTCGATGAATCCCCGTGTTTTAACGCTCTTATTATAGTACCAAGTTGTGGTTGACTAGTAATTCTATATTCATAGCAGGGCTTTGTCATGTTCTTATTTGAGATCGCCGAAGTGATATTCTTGGAGTTTATTATTGAGATTGGCATTGTTGGGCATGATGAATCTGAGAATCGTGTTTACGTTGACCTTGGTTGGAACGAGAGCTTCCATCCCATGGGACAGGGAGAAAGGAGTGTTATTTTTTGACTGCCGAGGAGTTGTCCAATATGACCACAGTACGCCGTCGAGTTCGTCTACCTAAAGTCCCTTTTTCCTTTCGAGGTTCTTTTTTAGACCATCCATGATTTCTTTGTTCGTGATTTCGGCTTGGCCGTTGCTCTGGAGGTAGCAAGGAGTAGCTTGATTTAGATTTATCTTCCATAGTTCGCAAAAATTGACGAACACCTTTGAGGAAAATTTGGTGTCGTTGTCCATGACGATTTCATACGGCAGTCCGTGTCAACTGATGATGTTCTTCCAGAAAAAAAATTGAACCTCGTCTGCTAGTATTTTGGCGTAAGCTTCAGCCTCAACCCATTTGATGAAATAGTTGGTCACGATGAGTAGGTACTTCTTTTTTCTTGATTCAGGGAAGGGTCCAAAGACGTTCATCCCCCAACGCATAAATGGTTACAGGGTTACCATGATCTGAGCAATTATGTAAGTACGTGGTTGAGCGGTGTATGCTGTTGGCACTGTTTGCAACGTTTAGCGTAGTCATAGTTGGCCAATAGTGCCCATGCCATCTTATCCGAAGGGCAAGAGAATGTCCTCTGGAGGGATTACCGCCAGCGCCTTCATGAGCCTCGGGCATGATCCTTGTGGTTTTGTCTTTGTTGACACAAGTCAATAGTATACCGTACGCCCTTTTTGATATAAGGCTTGGCCGACTGTGGTGTAATTTTCACTTTGTACCTTGAGGTGGCGTGCTTGCCATTTATTATTTGGAACGACGCCTATGAGTTGGTATTTGAGGATTTAGGTTCGCCAGTCGTTGGTGATGGTCCCATCAATGTCCATATTTACAGTCTGGTTAGTGCTAACCATTGCAACGACGTTGGGGGTGTGAGCTTGGCTGCTCGATTACTTTGATAGGAATCTGTTTTTGCTCCTTTGGTCCTGATGCGATTGCAGGCAACGCATCGACGATTTGATTTCCCATTCTTGGGATTTTGGTGATTTGGAAAATGTAAAAATGCACTACAACTTTCCTTAGCACTGCGAGGTATTTATCCAGTCGCTCGTTCTTGGCCTCGTAATCTCCATTGAACTGACTGGAGACTAACTCATAATCGCAGAAGGCATGATTTTTTTTTTGAATCGAGGCCTCTTTCATGGTCGGCAATTATGGATTCGTACTATGCTTCATTATTGGATGCAGTGAAATCGAGGCGGAAGGATTGCTTGGATACTTTTCCTGTTGGGGACTCGAGTTAGATGCCGATGCCGGCGCCCTATTTGCAGGAGGAACCTTTGACGTACAGTTTCAGATTTTGTTGCTTGCTTCGTTATTTACGAGCTTGAGAGGTAGTTCCGTGATGAAGTCGACTAGTACTTGACTCTTGGCGCTTGTTCATCCGCGATATTATATGTCGTATTGCTAAGCTCGATAGCCCATTTGATCATTCGTCTGGATTATGTCAGGCTATGTAGGATGGTGCGGATTGGGTAGGTTGTCAATATGGTGATAGGATTGGATTGAAATTATGGGCGTAGCTTTTGCACAGTGGTAACCACCGATAATGTGAGCTTTTCCATGACTAGGTAGTTAATTTATGCTCTTGTTAGGGTTTTACTAACATAGAAAATTGGGCGTTTCTCGCTGCAATCATCTTTGACAAGAACACCATTTACCGCGAATGTGGACACTGATATGTAAAGGAAAAGCGTTTCTCCTTCGTCCAATTTTTCTAAGATGGGTGGTTGCGAGAGGTACTGTTTCAGCTGCTGGAATGCTTTTTCGCATTTGCCATCCCATTCGAACCTTCTGTTCCCCTTTAGAAACTGATAGAAGGGGAGACATCGGTCAGTGGAACGAGAAATAAATAGGTTGAGTACGACGATGCGACACTAGACCTCCTTGGGAGTTTTGGAAGAAGGCAGGTCGGTAAGAGTCGTTATTTGCTTTTAGTTTGCTTCAATTCCTTGTTTGGTGACTACGTAACCGAGGAATTCACATGACATGACTCCGAAGGTTCACTTGGATGGATTGAGCTTAATGTTGTACTTGTTCAGTATGTTGAAACAGTCTTGCAGATGTCGGATGTGGTCTTTGGAGTTGAAGAAATTGACAAGCATATCATCGATATAGACTTCCAATGTATAACTGAGGTGACTTGCAAACATGCGGTTCACTGATAGCTAAGGATTTTTGTGTGTGTTGTGAGAATGATATGGTTTTCCCTACACTACACT
>OVBE01012763.1:0-13160 GCA_900406425.1 Iberis pinnata
ATATATATATATATATATATACTTGATCAAAAAATTTAATTTAAATCTCACTAAAAATTGCAATTAATCATAAAAATTGTAATTTCACAAAAATATATATCTAAAATAAAAAGATATCAACTAGTGTAATATTAAATGTAATCATTAATATTAGTAGTATAGACGTAGAATTAGACGACACTTTTAAATTGCACAACGTACTTCAATTGCTTACATGTTTCAACGTGGAAAAAGTAAATTGGTCAAATACTAACTTATCCCGAGAGAATGCAAACTATGAAGAAGAGGTACATACAAATTAAATCCTGAAAACAAGAGTCTCTTGAAACAAAGACAATGTTCAAAAAAGCTTATTAGTGGGATTTCATGATGTGTTATTCAAATTAAAATGGAACGATCAGTGCTTTGATTTCTCCATACAACCTCCTCCACCAGCATAACATGGTGCAGTAACATTGGCTAGATATTTCCTCGGCAATGCTATTCCAAACCTCTTTCCTTTTCTTTCTCTTTTCTCAATTTTTACTGTGTTTTCCTCCTATATAAAATATATATCGTATCATTAGAATAGAGAGCCTCGTAGATCAAATTAATATGGTAGATGATGAAATGTTCATTCACCTCTTTCTTTGGCTCTATGATGACGCTTTCAGTTTCCGTCGACTTTCTCGTGTCTTCTCCATCTTTTACTGTCAAAGCAAATGTTTTAGAAAAATTCCATATAACTTTTGGTTCTAATTAAATTAAAAAACACACACTCTCAATTATTTCAAGAATACCACGAAAATGTTTTTCGTCCATACAAAATTGAATTTTAAGGGTTTATAATTTAAATTTGTGAATTTTTGGTTCACTAATTATAGTTTAATTAGGGTTTAGTTTTGAAAATATAGAGTTTAGTTTTGGAGGTTTAGGGTCCAAATTTAAAGTCAAATTTGTGATAATTTTTAAAACAAATTAAAGGTGAATGATATATATTTTATGAAAACACGTGTTTTTGTGGTATTTTTGAAAACATAAGGTGTTATTTACCTTCTTCTTCGTCATCATCGTCAGAATTAACATTGATGCAATAAACCTTAAAACTTGGAGAAGAAGGACATATCATCCTCTCATCAAAATTGCTGATCCTCCCTTCATCATTATCATGATCATGATCATTATCATTATCACATTGTTTCTTAAAACACTTGGCCTCATGATGATTATCCTCCTCTAGTTTCTTCACAACATCATCTCTCAAGACAATCTTCTCATAAATAATCTCTTTTTTCTCTTCCACGTGATGATCAGGCGACGGAGCAACCTTAGAGGTAGGCTTCAAGCTGATGTCATTCTCATCTATCTCTTCTCCATCTTCCGAGGAGCCTTGCCGGAGAAGTTGCTTCTTTGATAATGAATGGTTCCCTTTCAAAACGCCTACATGGCTTTTTTTCTTCATCTCCTCTAACCTTCGCCGGAGAAGCGGACGTATTCCCGCTGGAATAGGCGACACACCGCTCTCATTGGCCCTTGCCGCTTCTAGCCTAGAGCCACCGCAACCCATATGGCGGCTGGTCTGATTCAGAGGAGAGAAGAGATCGGTAATGGGCAATTAATTCACAGAATAAAGATCCAAATATAATTACTAAGAACCAGAGAGATTATTAAGGGGTTGAGATTGATTTGTTGTAATTTTTTTCCTAAATTTGGTAAATAGTGATTTTTTTAGCCAAATGCCATCAGTTGGTTCTCATCTAGGTGACGATATCTTCATTTAAAAAACTTTACAGTTAGACCTTCTATATTTGAAGATAGCTTCAACGACTAAATGATTGTATTGACTCTTGCAATAAGATTCTTTGTTCAAACACTTCTTAACAAAATGGACCTATTTTGAAAATGGGATGGTCTTTCACCATCAGCGACTTTACCCTATTCTGGAAGATGAAAAAAAAAAAAAAAGACTTTAAATATTTTAAAAATAAATAAGTAATCTAATAATTTTTGGAAAATCTATATATATAAAATTAAACTTCTTTTCTTCACACAAGATGCCATCTCATTTTTAGGTGTGTTTAAATCATGACACCTCATATTCCTTTAACTTCACTAACTTAAAACCTGCATCACCTATATGACATATCACCTTCATTAGAGCTTAAAAGCCATTCTTAAATTTCATATTTCTAATCATAACATTACGTTGTCTATATATTTATTTATTTATATATACTTAAGTTGGTTACGCAAGCTATACCCACGTATGTTATGTCGTCATTCAAATTACCCAAAGGTCTTCCCCAAAAAATAGTAAGTGCTATTTCTAATTTTTGGTGGAGCTCATCAGGACGAACACGGGGAATCCATTGAGTGGCATGGCCCCGAGTATGCTACCCAAAGCAGTGGAGGGGGGGGGGGATCGGTTTTAAATCACTAAGTGATTTTAATCAAGCTTTGCTAGATAAGCAACTTTGGAGGTTATACACGAGATCAACATCTCTTTTAGCCAAGATATTTCAAGGGAGATACTACATGGATAAGTTATCGTTTCATGCTTCTAAGACAAATCGACAATCTTATGGACGATAGAGCATTTGGGAAGCCCGATCATTACTTCTACAAGGCCTCCGAAGGATGATAGGAACTGGGGCGGATACCTGGGTGTGGTCAGATCGTTGGATTCCACATGTTGCTCTATCTATTGCACAAAGTGTAGGGCATATCACAAATCCGGACCTACGGGTATCAGAAATATTAGTAGAGGGTACCTCTCTTTAGAATACGAGGAAAATACGGGAGTTGGTTGATCATATGGATATATCATCTATTTTGAGTGTCCGAGCATCACTACGTCTTTCAGATGCCTATATTTCGCATTGCACTAAATCATGGATATATACAGTCAAGTCAGTTTATGAATTAGCCATCTCAAATCCAAGTCAGGATGTTCTCTTTGACATGTAGCTACCTTCCATTAATTTGTTTAGAGCAAGGGCTTGGAATCTTCCCCTCCCATCGAAGCTCAGGCATTTTCTATGGCAGGTACTATCCGGTGCTTTAGCGGTTACCGAACAACTGCGAAGACGCAAACTATGTATTGATGCAGTATGTGCTTGATGTAGGGCAGAAAGTGAAACCATTAACCATGCGCTGTTCACATGTCCCCCATCATCTCAATGTTTGACTCTTTCATATATTCTTACTCCAGCTCATAACTTCCCAATCGGAAATATCTATGAGAATATTCACTATCTTTTTACTCTTGGTTTCCTGGACACAGGTCAGAGGGATGACTTGCTCGTATACCCATAGATTATATGGTATATATGGAAAGCTAGGAATGATTGGATTTTCAATAATAGGGTTTGGGATCCCTGAGAATCCATAGATCTAGCTATGAAGGAAGCTTGTGAGTGGTGTGTCGCGTTATCTAATGGCAATGAGTCACAAAGCTCTTTAGAAAGATTAGCTTTAAACGGCCTCTCTCCCAACCTCACCGGTGAGATACTTTGTTATGTGAATGGATCTTGGAAGTCGGATACAACCGTTAGTGGGTTAGGCTGGATTTTGAAACAAGCGAATGGATCTAAAGATCTTCTTGGACTCTCGGGTACGAGGGGAATTTCTGCTCTTCATACGGAACAACTAAGTCTTCTATGGGCCATGAAATGTTTGGTGGAAAAAGGGCATTACTGCTCTTATTTCGTAACAGACTCCAAAGAGTTGCAGAGCATTATTCAAAATCCATAAGAATAGCCAGTATTTGCGTCGGAGTTGAATGTCCTAGATGTTTTACTCCCATTTTTTGTAGGTTTCAAGTTGCTACATCGTCCACGAATATCGAATATGGAAGCAGCTTGGTTAGCTAAAACAGTGAAAAAACGAAGGAGGATCTTTTCCTATGTTGATAAGATTTACCCTTTATGGTCTACTAAGCACATATTTCTCTCATCGTAATTTGTTTTTATTATCCGTATAGAAAACATCAATGTAGAAATTTGATTTTATGTAATTTAACTTTGACCACGAGATATTATATGTGATTGCATTACATTATAGTCAGAATATTACTCTTTCCGTAGACTGCCATATTGCATCTTTGTTAACAAAATAAAACTATATAGAAATAATTTTTGTTAAACTAATAATTAGTAACTTACAAAATTTAAGAGAATTCCATGAAATACCAAATTTGTGAAACAAATATATCACACATATTTAATAGTTCTAAAAATAATAGTAAATAAAATATTTATCTTCTAAAAGTACCAATAAAAATGATATTTAAGTTAAAAATTTTGGGAACTCATTAATAAAAAATTTAGTATGTAATTTATATTCAGTATTCTTTTACATGATCTAAAATTGTGATACATATCCTCATTATTTCTTGATTTAGATAGTTTAAATCTTAATTACTAAACCTTAATACTCATAATAACAATTATGATGCTTTATATAACATATATCTCTAAAATTTGAAAAGACAAATATTGAGTATAGCCCACTTATCTATACTATTATTTGAGAAGTAAAAATATGGAGGAATGAAAAATAAAGAGGATATTTACAGCAAATGCCATTGGGTAAAAAATTTGAAGAACAAAAAAAATATTTTGAGGGTTAATTTCGGCAAAAATTTATGAATTGGCTTTAATCAGTGTTATTAAAACATTTGTTATATCTACGATATCCAATTGACTCCAATCAGTGTTATGAAAACATTTCGCATTTCGCGCTTTCCAGATGTACCATAACAACCATGGGAACATTTGGAAGATCTTATGAGAACTGATGTTCTCAACACCTGAAATCAAATATTGCATGTTCTCAAACAACTTATCAGATGGAAAAATTCCCATCGGCGTCGGAATGTGTGATAAGGCCCAACATTGTAGCGCGGGTGGGACAAACGAACAGGACATGATTTATGGACTCCTAATTCGCACCACATCGAGCACAGACAGTGTCTGCTCTTAATTTCTGATGTATCAGTTGGTCATTAACAGCAACTGCACCTGATAAAAATTGCCATAAGAAGTGTTTCAAATTTGACGGAGATGAGAGTTTTCATATTGCAGCACTCAAAGTAGCTAAAGAAGGCAAGGCCTGCCAATCATCATTACCATTTCCCTGTAATGTTAGGGCTAATTCATATCCTGATTTTACCGTATATTTGCCAGATTTGGAGTAGTGCCAACAAACCTTATCCTGAATCAAAGAGGATATTCGAATTGCCAGAATTGCTGGAATATGGAGGCTACTCACCAGCGCACGAATAAGTGGTACATTCCACTGAGATATGGAGGGTAACAATAGATTGACTACTTGTAATTCAGGGGGAGGTCTCGAGAGGCAGCTCTGTAGTGGGTGCGGGTGTTGCCCCACAAGCCATGGATCCTGCCAAACTCGAGTTTGGCAACCTGAACTGATAATATTGCACAACCCTCTCAGGAGGAGGGACTTCGATTCCCAAATACTCCACCACCCATAGGATGGTCTAGTAGGCTTCGGAGCCTGGTGGGTATAACAATTCTGGTGATAACGACCCTTAAATACCCTAGCAATTAACGAGTTCGGCATCACATTTAATCGCCATAGCTGCTTTGCTAATAATGCTTTGTTAAGTAGGTGTAGGGATTTAAACTCTAACCCTCCCCATTTCTTTGGTAAACATAATTTATGCCAAGCCACCCAATGTATCCCACGCGAGGATCCGATATTACTCCACCAGCAGTTTGCAATGACACTCGTCAATTTTGACAGCAGTGTCATGGGGAGTGAAAAACATGACATGACATATGTTGGCAATGCCTGAGCCACTGATTTAATGAGAATCTTTTTTCCCCCTCTTGATAAAAATGAGATGACCAACCGTTTATTGGGGCATCTAAACGGTCCCTGACGTATGCGAAAACCTGTTCTTTTTCTATCCTTGAAGTTGTTCAGGTATACCTAGATACTTACCACTATCGCCTTCAGTATAAATACCTAAGTGTGTTTTTAAAAGCCATCGATCATGAACCGGGAAAGATTTCCCAAATATAACTGTGGATTTTTCAAAATTAATGCACTGCCCTGAAGCCTACCCGTATAAACCCAGAATAGACGCTACTGCTTGACATTGCGCTAACATAGCACAACAAAAGAATAAGCTATCATCAGCAAATAACAGATGAGACACAGGGGGAAATTCTTTGCCATCCGTATACAATACAAGCTACCAGCTATTTCACCTTGACGTAAATTCGCAATGAGAAGCTCAGTACATAAAATGAACATGTAGGGGGAAAGAGGATCCCCTTGACGTAATCCTCAGGTAGGAATTATTCGGCCTTTTGGCGATCCGTTTAACAACACACAATACGATACCGTTGTAACGCATGTCATTATCCATTGGATCCAGATTTCTGCAAAACCCATTTTGCCCAGTAAGAGACGGAGGAAACTCCACTCCACCCGATCATAAGCTTTGCTCATATCTGTCTTTATAGCCATGAATCCCTTACGGCAACTATACTGTTATCGTAGGGTGTGGAAAGCTTCTTGAGCCAGCAGAACATTATCGATAATCGATCGTCCAGCAACGAAAGCCGATCGAGTCTCAGATATGATACTAGGCAGTATTTTCTGCAGCCGTTGACAAAGCACTTTAGAGAGAATCTTATAACTCACATTACATAAGCTTATTGGTCTATATCCCTTCATATCTTGGGGGCGTTCTCTTCAAAATTAGAAAAATATTTGTTTCATTCAAGGAGGTCCCGAACATTCCTCTAGACATAAACTTCTCAATCATTTGGGTTAGATCGGGTCCAACTATGTGCCAATATCGCTAGTAAAAAAGAGCTGTCATGCCATCCGGACCTGGTGCCTTTTCTAGCACCATAGAGAACAGAGCCAATTGTACCTCTTCGGAATCTAATGGGCGTAAGAGACGAGCGTTCATCTCTGAGGTAACTCGCGCCTCGAGAGGATCCAGAGCAGTAATAACATTTGAAACTTGCGAAGTTGTAAATAAGGTTTGAAAGTATGCAATTGTTTCATTTTCTATCACCTCATCATCATCTATCCATTGTCCCCTCTCATTACAAATTCTGGAAATCCGATTCCGTGCCCTCCGCATCTTCGTTGATGCGTGAAAGAAACTTGTATTCTTATCCCCCTCCTTGAGCCATTGAATTCGACTTTTCCTGTTTCCAATACAATTCCTCTGCTGTTGAAACAATACGCAGCTCCTCCGTCAGCTTAGGTATCTCATGTACAAATGCATCGTCTGCATGTGCTCTGTCAAGCCGCACTTTGAGGTCTTTGATTAGTTCTCCTGAATTGATAACTTCCTTATGGCGCCAACGAGAGATATAACCCCGGCAATTCTTAACTCTCATCGAGAGGCTCTCACCATGCCAAGAGCTAGTATCTGACCAACCAGATTTCACAATATCCTCAAATCCTGGTTTGGCTAACCACCTTTTGTCAAAGCGGAACTGTTTTGAGCCGCTAAACTTTTTGGAATCTACTCATAATAGGACAAGACGATGATCTGATCCATAAAAACTGAGATATTCAATGAAGGAGTGGGAGAAACATTCATACCAGTCCTCATTCCCCATACCCCGGTCTAATCGACACCAGACAGTAGACGAACCTCGTCGCCCAACCCAAGATAGACTATTTCCTTGAAAAGAAAAATCGACCATTCCACAGTATTGTTTCATAAGCCGAAAATCCATAAAAGAATTATCACTTCGGCATCTACCCCCTTGCTTTTCATGATGATCTGTGATCTCATTAAAATCCCCAATTAATGCCCAAGGAGAGAAACGGTTAGAAGCCATACGTTTTAAAGATTCCCAAACGAGATCACGATATGAAATAACAGGTGCTCCATAAACAAAAGAGACAAAGACTTTATTACCCTCAATTGTAATCATAGTATCGATTACATTTTTATTTGAAGATAAAACAACAACTTGAAAAGAAGAAATAGCTAAAAGGGCTAAGCCCCCACTATGACCAATAGGGTCAACAGTAAACAAAAACTCATAACCCAAATGTGCTTGAATATCCTGAAGAAACTCTCGCGATTATTTGGCCTCCATTAAAAATAAGACTCCCAGGAACAACGTACGCCGAAACTCCCGTAGTCTTTGAATTTCCAAGAAGCTACCAGCCCCTTGAAAATTCTAGCTTAAAATAATCTTATCCTTCCGCCGGCGGTTTTCCCAGAACCACCTTGCCATCCTCAACATTCTTTCCTTCTGCATGACCCATCTTTGAGGGTTATGGGATTAACTCCGACACTAGAGATGGCTTGTTTGCTAAACATGCCGCTTGTCTCTGAAGACTTGCACCCTTGAAAGGATTATTCCCAATCTTATTCCTTGGATTGAGCGCTTTTGCCACTCGATTATCCGCCTTATTAATTTTGGACACTTCAGTCCCCACAAATCCCTTAAGGGTGGAAATAATTTTGGAACTATCTAAAGGAGATTCGAGCCTTAATCCTTTACTCTAGACTGATTTTACCAACATGGGGCTTTCAAAAGGCCCAAATTGTTGAAATATTTGATCACTTAATTGGGCATCAAAAAACCCATTTTGCTCTTTATCCCCAATCTGAGAATCGAGCCCATCCAAAAATAAAGGCCCATCGGCCACATTGTGCAAACCCTTTGTTAATGTGCTTTCAAACCATTCTCTGGCCCTATCGCTAGTTGCCTTGCTCCTCTCAACCATTTCCCCTTCTATCTTCGAAGATGGGCTTACATCAATAAGGCCCATGGAGCCCACCTGCTCCAAATTATGATCGGAGCCTGTCGCGACCTATTTTGCCCCCTCCTAAATCGGTACACCGGAAAATTCCTCCACCGCCGAGGATGAAACCTTTGGATCTACGCCACAAAAAGATTGATTCACCCACTATTCTGTACTATCCACATCCAGACCTACTTCAGAACTCTGACCATCCCCGAACAATGTCCTCTTTGCCGATACACGATGCGGCTAAGTTCGAGAGGTGCCAGTTTCGACCGACCTCATTGTTTCCAGTTCTGTACCCACCACTGTGTTAATTGGAACATGAGAATGAGGCTGAAGAATCACCTTCTCCTCATCAATTATCATCAAGTCCTTTTGAATCTTTTTCTTCTTCTTCAAAAAGTCGAGACATAATTTCTTCTCATGGGTTAGCCGATTGCACTTTGAGCAATAATGGTGTAACTTTTCATAAAACAGAATGACTCACACAATATCCCCATTTTTGAATTCCAACTCCCGAGAGAAAAGAAGCGGTTTTCTACACTCCATTGCAACCTTAACACGCCCCTCATGAACATCATAATCCACGATTTCTCCAATATCTGAACTGATGACATCAAGAGTTTCTTGGGCTCGGTAAATCTCTGGCACGCCTCGGACACGAACCCAAAGCAATACTTGAGAAGGGAAATCTCTCCTGATAGTTGGAATCCACTTCTCAATCGGGATCATCCACCCATCAAAATAATCCATCTGCCAAAACTTGCTTTAGATCTTCTTGCTTAAGGACTTTGAACTGAAACCTGCCACCATCAAGCTCATAGCACTTAACTCTCCCTCTGCAACCCCAAATTGAAGGAAGAGTTGTCAAAATCGTTTTGATTTTGTTTAGTTGTGTTGCCGGATTAAGGACTTTCTCGACAAGCGTACGTTCGTGACTTTTGATCACCGAGGAGTGATCAATTGGCTTGACCTTAATAGGTTTAGGCTTCCCCTGATCATTCTCACCTTTCAATACTGAGGATTGGGATGCCATTGAATGATACCTCAAAGAGTAAGAATCTGGGAGAAAAAGAAATTCAGAAAAAGATGCCCGAAAGTAGAGTTTCGAATCTGATTTAATACACCGAAGAAGACAAAGAATAAGGATCTCACGGGATCCAGTCGAATCAAACTCATTAACCCTGGATCAGCGAGACAAGGCAAGGAGATCAATCTCCCATCAACACAAAATCTGGGAAGTTTCCAGATCCAGTTACAAATATTTGTTTTACTATTAAAAAAATAGCGAAGGATCCGTTGGAGAATCAGTAAAGGAAAGAACCCAATTGAGATCAGTGAAATCCAGATTCGGAGATCTATCCTCCGATAAAATTTCCGAAACTTCGGCATATCGCCGTGAAAAAGAAACATTCCGGCTAAACGAGAACGAGAGACATCACTCTCCTTTTCTATATCTTTTTTAAAATTTAAAGAAATTAAATAAGATAATTGATTTTATAATAATATTTTCATATTTTTAAAAATTTATTTTAAAATAAAATTTTTCCATATCTTTAAATTCAGTTACCTAAAATATCTAAATTTTAATTCAATTATATTTAATATTAAAGATATTCTAATTTTTAAAAGATTTTGTTAAAATAAATATTTTGTTAGAAAAACTAGGATCCCACATCGAAAAATGAAGGTAATAACCTCCATTTTCAGCTCCTATATATATGAGTTTAATGATTAGTTTCGATCTCACACCAATTTTGCTGCAGTAAGTGCATGAGACTGATTTAATCGAGATCCAAACACAAATAATATTCAGTTAAATTCGATTTTATTGAAATCTATTTAATAATATGAATGTGATAAATATTATTTGCCTTAATAGTTTAAGTATCTGATTTAATCATCATCTATATAGTAAAAAATTTATTCGGATTAATTTGTATTTAATAAAAACAAATTTAAACTGAAAGTGATAAATATTATTTTGGTTCATGAAAGTGATCCAATGTTTTATTTATTTTGTCTTCTAAATTCGGGTTAGTTCATGAAAGTGCTAAATATTATTTAAATAATTATTATATCAAGTTAAACAGTTATATAAACATCTTAAATGATATATAAAAAGATTCAATAAATTTTTTTTTATTTCATAATTTTTTTTTTATGAAATGTCAAAATGATATAAATGATGAAAAGTTTATTTACAAAGAGTTGCGCTTAGATTACAAACAGAAAAGATAGAGCTCAAGAGAGAAGAAGCACTTTATGAGTGGGATATAAGGTTGCCTTGTTAAAACCTGACACTAGAAAACCTTGTGGGATAAAATTAGTGGCAGGAAAAAGAGTACAAACCTTATATCCAGCTGCGCTTTTGGATGTGAGGAGGCGAAGAGAGTAGTGAGTAGCCGGAATATAGCAGAAAGAAAGAAGCCTAGAATGAAGCTTAGACAGTGGTAGAAGCCCATCGGGGTGCCAGAGCTGCGAGCCGCGGGTGGTAGTCATATCGAAGGCTAGCTAGATGATAAGCAATTGTGCGGGAGATGAGCTTGCAAAGATGATTTGCATGCGCACGGTTATTCCTTTCTTTCCACATGTGATAAATTGAGTACTGAAAGGAAAGCTTGAGGAGGACTTGGTCGATGACTTGTATGGAGCGATGCCTGAGAGAGTGGATAGTTGCTGTCCAACCAGGATTTATGCGGTGGTGAAGGAAAGGCGAGGCAAGAGTATTCCAGACCGTGAAAGAGAATGGGCAAGCGAAGAAAAGGTGATCACGGGTTTCATCCGGATCTCCACATAGCGTGCAAACTTGGTGGCGTCCCCATGATCTCATTCGAGCCCTTGTTGATAATATGTCTAACATAGCAAGCCAAGAGATAAACGTATAATTAGGAATAGACTGTGAAAACCATATAAGAGATGACCATGGGGTTTTAGGTGAGGGGGCGCGTATCTGTTGCCATGTAGTAGTGGAAGTGAAATGAGGCTTGTACTCGTCATTTAGGTGCCTCGAGAGTGGCGTGTCACTACTAGAGCTCGGAACTGGAAACACAAGAGCTAGGATCTGATCTCAAAGATGGCGCTATACTAGGAACCTAGATGTACAAATGCGCAAACTGGAGGGGTCAACAGCCTCAGAAACCGTTGCTAGGCGTGGTATTCCTAGCTCCCAAATCCCCGAGAAACATGCAAGAGAGATCAAGGGACCAAGTGGGGACCAAGTGCCATACCAGAATGATGAGGTGTGGCCATATTGGATAGAAAATATGAGGAATTGAATGGCTAGAGGACGAAGCTTGAGGAGTTTGTGCCACACCCAAGACCCACGTGAGGTATGTGGTGCGTCCAAGAATGTAGCGTTGCAAAGTAAGTACTGCTTCGTCCAAGCATGCCAAAGAGAGGTGATGTTTGAGGACAACCGCCAGATAAGAGAGAGAGCAAACACCGTATATCTTTCCTCGAGACGCCGGATATCCAACCCACCTTCGTCTTTAGGCCTGCACACATCAGTCCAACAAAGCTTAGAAAGATGGTGATTAGTAGCAGTACATGACCAAAGGAAGTTACTACAGAGACTATTGATCTCGCGAAGACAACGCTTTGGTAAGTGGAATGTTGATTGTCAGAAGTTAACAGTGCTAATGATGGTGGAGTTGATAAGCTGAAGACTTCTTGCAAAAGAGAGAAGCTTGGATGACCAGGAAGTGATTCGCGATCGAACGCGGTCAATGAGGGAGCATAATAAGCTGACATAAGGCTCTTGGTGGTTAAGGGAAGTCCAAGATATCGAATTGGAAGGGAATCGAGCCGTAAGCTAGTATTAGAGAGGAAACGGCGGAGTGCTGGTTGGGGACTGCCGGGGAGGTAGATAGACGATTTTGATAAGTTTAGCTGAAGCCTAGACGCATTACCAAAAGTGTCTAAGACGGTTAAGATCCCTTGAAGTGAGGACATAGTGCTATAAAAGAAGATTAAGATGTCATTTGCGAAACAAAGATGAGTTAAGCCAATGGAAGCACAGCGAGGATGATAACCAAACAATCTAGTAACAGCCTCCTAATTTAACAGAAGCGATAAAACATTAGTGGCAATAACATAAACATAGGGGGAAAGAGCAAAGCCTTGTCTGATGGCTCTGCGAGTTGGAAAGTAGCCAGCTGGCTCACCATTGACTACGATCGAGAAGGTGGCCATGGATAAGCATAAGTATATCCAGTGAACAAATCTGTCCGGGAATCCCATCACCTGCAAAACAGACACTATGAAACGCCAATCAATGGTATTAAAAGCTTTTGAATTATCCAATTTAAGTGTGAAACGGGGGGAGATGGTTGTCTTGTGGTAGTCCTTTACTACTTCAGTGGTGATAGGCTTAGAATTTAATCCTAAACTAGCACTGCAGAGAACAGATCAATGTA
>OVBE01012764.1:0-13160 GCA_900406425.1 Iberis pinnata
AATTTAGGAAAATCAGGATGGATCACCAGTCAATAACCTTTATCCTCAGGAACTGCTCCCCCATTGATTGCACTTACCTTCATTTCATTCCCTGCTTTTACTTTGCATGCTATCTTTCCTTAAAGTTTATTTTTATAATTTTCGTTTTCCATGTCTTGTTCATTTTATGCACGTCTATTTGTTTAGGACNACGACATGATAGTGTAATAGGAATTGAGACCCGGAAAAATCCTTACTATCACGAGGAAACAAGCTTGGTTCTGAATTAAGAAAAGTGTCATTTCATGGTAAGGGAAGGAATCGTCTTAGGGCACAAGATCTCTGAGAAGGGGATAGAGGTGGACAAAGCAAAGATTTATGTTATGATGCAACTACAACCACCAAGGATTGTGAAAGTTATCAGGAGTTTTCTAGGTCATGCATTGTTTTATAGAAGGTTCATCAAGGACTTTTCGAAGATAGCTAGGCCTTTGACAAGGCTGTTGTGCAAGGAAACTGAGTTTGACTTTCATTTTGAATATCTGAATACCTTCCACCACATAAAAGATGCCTTGGTATCTTTCCCAATAGTTCAAGCCCCAAATTGGGATTACCCATTTGAGATCATGTGCGATGCGTCTGACTATGCGGTTAGAGCAGTTTTTGGGCAGAAAATAGACAAAAATGTGCACGTAATCTAATACACTAGTAGAACCATGGATGATGCTCAGGAAAAAAATGAGAAGCTACTTGGTGGGTTCAAAGGTTATAGTCTACATGGATCATACAATATTAAGGTATATATATGCGAAGAAAGACACTAAACCAAGGTTGTTGAGATGGATCTTATTACTGCAAGAATTCGACTTGGAGATAGTAGACAAGAAAGATAAAAAAAATGGAGTAGCGGATCATTTATCCATAATGAGGATTGATGATTCAGTTCCAATGGATGACTCTATGCCTGAGGAGCAGCTCATGATGATTCATACCTGTGCATTTGTAGAAATAAAAGTAGTAACCACAAAAGCAACACCTTGGTATGCTGATTTGGTTAACTTCAAGGTTTGTGGAGAAATACCTAAAGACTTTGATGCTTATAAGAAGAAGAAGAAGTTCATAAGCGATGTGAATCATTACTATTAGGATGACCATTTTCTCTACAAGAAGGGTCCGGATGGATTATTCAGAAGATAAAGTGAAACAAGTGCTGGAACATTGTCATGGATCTACTTATGGAGGACACTTTACAACGTTTAAGACTGTTCAGAAGATCTTGCAGGCTGGTCTATGGTGGCCAACCTTGTTTAAGGACACACATGATTTCATCTCTAAGTGTGACCCTTGTCAAAGAGCAGGTAATATTGGAAAGAGGAATGAGATGCCTCGGAATCCAATTCTGGAAGTTGAAGTGTTCGATGTTTGGGGTATCAATTTCATGGGACCATTCAATCTCCCATCTTTTGGGAGCAGCTACATTCTGGTGGCTATTGATTATGTCTCTAAACGGGTTGAGGCAATTTTATGTTCAACCAATGATGCAAAGGTGGTTCTGTAACTTTTCAAGAGTGTGATTTTTCCTAGATTTGGTGTACCAAGAGTTGTCATAAGTGATGGCGGGTCCCATTTAATCAACAAGGGGTTTGAGAATCTGTTGAAAAAGTATGGGATAAAGCACAAGGTGGCGACGCCTTACCGTCCCCAAAGTAGTGGAGAAGTTGAAGTTTCCAACAAACAGATTAAAGCTATTCTGGCAAAGGTTGTGGGAACTTTAAGAAGAGACTGGTCAACCAACCTTAGTGACGCACTATAGGCATCCATGACAACATTTAAGACACCAATAGGGTGCACACCATTCTAATTCCTCTATGGGAAAGCATGTCACTTGCCGATAGAAGTTGAGTACAAGGCACTCTGGGAAACTAAGCTCCTGAATTTCGATCTCGAGACAGCTCAAGAAAAGAGGGAGATGAACCTACATGAACTGGAAGAGATCATATTTGAAGCTTATTAGAGTTCTAAGGCTTATAAAGAAAGACCAAGGCATTTCATGACAAGAAGATCTTGGTCAAGGAGTTCAAGGCTTGAAATCAAGTACTCTTATTCAACTCAAGGTTCATGTTATTTCCAGGAAAGCTCAAATCAAGATGGTCCAGTCCATTTTAAGTCAAGGAAGTTCTACCATATGGATCCATCACTCTGATCACAAAATCTGGGGAAGAATTTACAGTGAATGGTGAAAGGGTAAAACCTTACTTGGCGGATAGGGTCATTTTAGAAGGGACCTCGGTTCTCCTTGGAGAATCGTCTCAGGGTCAACAAAATTAAAATAGGAAGTCAAGCTTAGTGACTTTAAACAAGCTTACATGGGAGTAATTCTCATGTCTATCCTTGTATATAAATTCTTTTTCTTTTAAATTCATGTTTACTTTTTCTTTTTAACACATTTAGGTTTTGTTTGGTTTTGTGTGTTTCAGGTACCATAATCGTGTCGCAAACACTTGGCATCCGAAAAAGGCTGATCAATTCCATAAGGTTTTGGTCAATCTAGTTAAAGGTTATGGTCGAGCCCGTATATATTTTTGTGGTCGTGCCTGACGTTCCAACTCGATCATGAGCTGGACATGTATTAGTCAAGTCCGAGAGATGTTTTGGTTGAACCCATCACATCGAGCCGGGCCGAGAGCGCTGATCTAGCCCACACATATTTAATCAACTACATTACTCATGCCACAACCTCATCCACTTTGTCAACATTTTCTCCTAACACTCCTACCCACACCTTTGGAGCAGATAGCATACTGGATTTTCAACTATTGCAACCTGAAGCATCAAGCTCTGTCCCAGCTTGCACTGCAGAAACGATGGACGCCCACATCTCATCTACCTTCTTCATCCCGTACCAAGGTCATCACCAAACGACCATTTTATTACCCGCTGCATTTCTATTTGTTTTCGCTTTCTGTTTATGTGTGTTTTATGTTTTTCCCCTAATCTCTCCTGAAACTCCAATTATGCATAGCATCTAAGGCATAGAAAAACTATAAAAATCTTATTATTTTTTTTTGAAAACCGTTTTCAAAAACAGAGTGTTCATGTAGCTGCATTAGCTTGTTAGGATTGTCTTTAAGTTTGTCAACTGCATTTGCACAGGGAATTAGGACGATAGTAACCTTGTAAGTATGATGTTTTATTAAGTAGTGTCAATGCCCTGGTTATTAATTTTCTAATGCATTCTGATTAAATTTGAAGTAAGACTGAACCATACTTGGAATGTGAAATTGCATGATCTTTTCTTTTCTGAAGCATGTTGTGATATGAAATTTATCTCTACTTATTAGAACATGAATTTGACATTTAATTATCATGTTTATGTCCTGAATTCAAACTCATAGGTAGCATTTACATATTTGGATTATCTTCTACCGTCTCACCACTCTTGTTAATCCAAATAGACTCTCCACCCTTGAACCTTGCCTCTTTCAAGCCATTTATGAATTACTGAGTGTTAAGTCTTTTTATGGAATGAGCTTGGTAGAAAGTATTAGGTTAGAACTGACAGGAATGGAATTACATGTATTTCTAGTTCACGTTTTTTCAAGTAGATAGGACTGGGTGGGGTTAAATTCTGGGTATTGGGGTTGGTTTGAAAAAAAAAAAACATGTTGGGAAATTGGTAAAAGAAAGGAGAATGGTTATGAACCTTAGGATAGGAAAGGAAAAGAAATGAAAATAGAATGGTCTAGTAAAGGATTTGAAGGGAAATGATATGAAAAGTATGGTTTCTGCAAAAAAAAAAAATAATAATAAGAAGAAGAAATGATAAGGAAAAGGGCAAAGACCCAAAAAGTTAGTGAAAAACAAAAAAGATTAGAAACCGCAGGTGCTAAAATCAGGAAATCCCCAATCCACTAGAAGTTAATAAAGAAAGAAACCTCTCCTAAGAATTGTTAAGGGAAAGATGAAAAAGAGAAAATTGTGAACCATGAAGATCACTTTGAGCTTTAAAAGGGTAGAATCAGGATCTCCTACTGGGTTTAAAATTAGGAAAAAAATTTTAGCCTCAGTGACTTTGGGTAGATGAGATTCTGTTCTTGTATGCGTCTAAGTGTTCTTACCTTTAGCATTCTGCTAAAGCTCATTCTCTTTCTCAGAAATCCCAATTATGAAAATATTAACTAATGCATGAAGGGGCCATTTTTGTCCCTTAACCAGTCAATTAGCCAAATGAGTTCAATGAATGTGCATAATTTGATCCATGGTTTTTGATTTATGAATGTTAAAGAGATAAATGGATTTGAATGCATTTTGTAAGCCGGAACTGATCTGAATTGAACTTTGATGAGTATGGATAAAGTTTTTAAGTAGGTAGAGATGGGGATTCCCTTTGAGAATAAGTAACCTGGACATTGGTATTCCCTATTTTATCAGCATGTTTTGGTTATGAGTTCCCACTTTCAAACTTCTTTTCCAAGCTTCTGAATTACTTGCTTGAGGGTAAGCAAAGATTTAGTTTGGGGGAGTTGATGTCTCCGCATTTTAAATGTTTTGGGAAGTGTGGGAACCGAAATTCGCACCATTCAATTTCTGTTAGTTACGAAAAATCAGAGAGAACTCTAACTTTCCAGAGATCCCGGATTTCTGTGAGTCAAACGCAGAAAGATCAGAATACGAAAATAAAGAATGCATGAATAAATTCAGGAACACAAAAGAGAGCAATAGAAATATTTTTCTGAATCGATGCATGAACATTTTACAACAGGTGACAGCCTTGGTCGCAAGAACCGTTGGTGAGTTAATATAGATCTAGCAACGAAGACCGTAAAACCTAATTGAGTCGCAGTTCACTAGCAAATCGGAAAATTAATCTAAAGCCCAAAGTTGTCGGGTGCGGAAAGTTGAATGTCCCTTGTCTCTTCATCCTCATCTCTCTTATATAGGCTTCAGGGTTGGTCTGAAATCCTTTTTTGCCTCCGATTGTTCTGCCGAAATCTCCCTTTTCTCTTCCGGAAACATTCTTTTTTTTGCATTCCTTCCATTTCTCTATGCCTTGCGGAACAAGCTGTGACCGCCATTGTATTCGTGCCGGACTCTCACTCAGAATCGAAATTGGGCTGTATATCGCACTTTATACCTTGTCGAACCATTATGCGGTTTTAGGCGGTTTTACGATTCTTATCGGAGAATCGGTCCTTCGTATGACGATGCGATACATACATTAAGACAAGTTAGTCAACATCGCTTTATACAATTGATACTTATATGAACGGATTTCATGATACTTCCGTGAACCATAAAGAATAATCGTATAACCGTGATGTTTGTCGTTTACACAATAACCTCGATACTTTCATGGAAAGATTCAGTTTTACGGTTCTAGTCGCATAATTTTGATAGAACCTCGAAATGATACGAAAAAAGAGACGAAAGGTTCGAGACAATACGAGGCGTATTTTTTGGCTCACTAGTTGGCGAGCTGGATTTTTCCGATCCAGCTCGCCAACTGACGAGCTAAATTTATCTGATCCAGCTTGCCACCTGGCGAGCTGATCTCTCAAACCTTTACACAAGATAACCACTTGAGTTAGCTTCCATATGGAAAAATTTTCAAGTCAATTCGTTGTTGCAATCAATAGTTACGACAATTTCACTGATGACTGGTCATTCAGCTCGCCAAATAGTGAGCTGAACTTGTTTGTTGTGGGTACACAAATTGACTCGGGTCAATTTATTGGGCTCGGGTCAACATGGCCCACCCCAAGGTGACATGCACCCAGAGTGCTGTGATGGAGCTCTGAGGATACTGACACCAACGACGACGAGATGGCAACCTCGTCGCTCCAAAGAGCCCTTCGCTCGCAGAGAGAGCTCGGCGTGTAGGGAGCCCGGAGAGCAGCCTCAGCGCTCTAATGAGCCCTATGCTCGCGGAGAGCAGCTTTTGCACTCCAGATAACCCTCTGCTCACGGAGAGAGTTCTGTGCACGGAAAGAGCTCAGCGTGCGGGAGCTTAGAGAGCAGAAGGGCGAAGCTCAATAGGCCGTACCGAACCCTGTGAACATGGGTCAAGATACATGAAGCCGGCTAACATGAGGGAAAGAGAGTGGGCCAGCGCGGTCCATCACAGTTAGAGCTTTGAGTGGGCTGTCTCAACTCGCTAGGAAGCCTAGTGCGCGGAATCTCCAACGAAGGGACGAGAGCGAACCGAGTTGACGGTTACAAGAAGTTAGAATGGTGTAACAGCAGATCAAGAGCATTAGGGATACATTAAGTTCGGGGATCGTAGTGGGGGCATCCTATAAAGGGCCTCGGTGAGGGTCCGCAAAGCAGACCAAAAATCTTTTGTAAGACTATACTATTGCTTGAGATAAACTTGTAAACACTTAAGAGATTCAATAAAGCAAACACATTTCTATTCACAAATTCTAATCAAATTGGTGTGAGGGAAATCTTGCTCTCACCTTTTGGCGTCGATTGTGAGGAATCGAGGAAAAAGTCACCCCTACCTAACAACAGGAGATGAAATCACCAGTGAAAAACTCATATGTTGATGCTCTAGCAGAGGTGAAGGTTTTGTTTGCGACCCTGGTGAGCTCCGTCAAAAAACAGAAATAATCAAGTGATGCACTCGCTGCTTGCTTCAATAGTCACGAGCAGAAGGTGACAACCCAGTTGGTGACCCTCACGAGTGCCCAGATCAAGATGGAGGCGCGGTTGGGAGTGCAGAGGAATCTGCTCCCATTGGTGATGACGATAAACCTCCCTGGTGGGGATCCCATCGGAGCANAGCCTATCCCAACCGGGACCTCGGGGTTTTTTCCTTAGCGGGAACAACTCTGATCCGCCATAGAATTCTCATGGAGGAGATGGTTCTGTTCCTGGTGGTGGAAATGATGTCTTGAACACCCCGAGTTCAGCTTGGGGTACGACGGACAACACCGGTGAGCTTCCTTCTGACCCAAATGCAAGAGACTACGAAAGTTTGCGTTGGTCAATCAAATAGATGCATGCTGAGTTGCTCGCCATGGCGTCAAAGGTCCACCGCGCATCGAGCACTGTGCTGGAGATCAATTGCGTCATCGCTGTAGTCGGCGCTGTCTCAACTAGGAATTCCTCCATGGAAAATCCTACGTTTGACCCGAACTCATCAAGTACAGCGTCGGAAACATCAGCAACATGTGAAGTATCGACAACTTGAGAAGGTAGCGGGGAGCTTAGAATGATCTACACAAAGCTGTCTAAGTCAAGCGGGGGGACCTTCGCGTCGGCTTCAGCTAAAGCAGTCATGAGGGACTCCTTGTCAGTAGAAAATTCCTCTAGCTTGGCCTGGAAGTCCGTAATACTACCCTGAACAATCCCTAGTTGGCGAGCTGAATTTTTCCGATCCAGCTCGCCAACTGACGAGCTAAATTTATCCGATCGAACTTGCCACCTGGAGAGCTGATCTCTCAAACCTTTACACAAGATAACAACTTGAGTTAGCTTTCATATGAAAACATTTTCAAGTCAATTTGTTGCTCTAATCAAGAGTTACGACAATTTTACTGATGACTGGTCATTCAGCTCACCAAATAGTGAGCTGAACTTGTTTGTTGTGGGTACACAAATTGACTCGGGTCAATTTATTGGGCTCGGGCCGACGAAGCCCACCCCAAGGTAACCTGCACCCAGAGAGCAGTGATGGAGCTCTAAGGATACTGACACCAACGACGACGAGATGGCAACCTCGTCGCTCCAAAGAGCCCTACGGTCGCGGAGAGAGCTCGGCGTGTAGGGAGCCCGGAGAGTAGCCTCAGCACTCTAATGAGCCCTATGCTCGCGGAGAACAGCTTTTGCACTCCAGATAACCCTCTGCTCAAGGAGAGAGTTCTGTGCGCAGAAAGAGCTTGGCGTGCGGGAGCTTAGAGAGCAGAAGGGCGAAGCTCAATAGGCCGTACCGAACCATGTGAACATGGGTCAAGATACATGAAGCCGACTAATATGAGGGAAAGAGAGTGGGCCGGCGCGGTCCATAACAGTTAGAGCTTTGAGAGGGCTGTCTCAACTCGCTAGGAAGCCTAGTGCATGGAATCTCCAACGAAGAGACGAGAGCGGACCGAGCCGATGGTTACAAGAAGTTAGAATGGTGTAACGGCAGATCAAGAGCATTAAGGTTACATTAAGTGCGGGGATCGTAGTGGGGGCATCCTATAAAGGGCCTCGGTGAGGGTCCGGAAAGCGGACCAAAAATCTTTTGTAAAACTATACTATTGCTTGAGATAAACTTGTAAACACTTAAGAGATTCAATAAAGCAAACACATTTCTATTCACACATTCTAATCAAATTTGGTGTGAGGGAAATCTTGCTCTCACCTTTTGGCGCCGACAGTGGAGAATCGAGGAAAAATTCACCCCTACCTAACAACAGGAGATGGAATCACCAGTGAAAAACTTAGTTGTTGATGCTCTAGCAGAGGTGAAGGTTCTGCTTGCAACCCTGGTGAGCTCCGTCAAAAAACAGAAATAATCAAGTGATGCACTCGCTGCTTGCTTCAATAGTCACGAGCAGAAGGTTAAACCCAGTTGGTGACCCTCACGAGTGCCCAGATCGAGATGGAGGCGCGGTTGAGAGTGCAGAGGAATCTGCCCCCACCGGTGATGACAACAAACCTCCCTGGTGGGGATCCCATCGGAGCAGGAGGCTCCGCGAGCCTAACCCAACCAGGACCTCTGGGTTTTTCCCTTGGCGAGAACAACTCTGATTCGCCATATAATTCTCATGGAGGAGATGGTTCTGTTCCTGGTGGTGGAAATGATGTTTTGAACACCCCGTGTTTAGCTTGGGGTATGACGGACAACACCGGTGAGCTTCCTTCTAACCCAAATGCAGGAGACTACCAAAGTTTGCGTTGGTCAATCAAATAGATGCATGTTGAGTTGCTCGCCATGACGTCAAAGGTCCACCGCGCATCGAGTACTGTGCCGGAGATCAATCGCGTCATCGTTGTAGTCGGCGCTGTCTCAACTAAGAATTCCTCCATGGAAAATCCTACGTTCGACCCAAACTCGTCGAGTACAGCCTCGGAAACATCAGCAACATGTGAAGTATCGACAACTTGAGAAGGTAGCAGGGAGCTTAGAATGATCTACACAAAGCTGTCTAAGTCAAGCGGAGGGACCTTCGCGTCGGCTTCAGCTAAAGCGGTCATGAGGGACTCCTTGTCAATAGAAACTTCCTCTAGCTCGGCCTGGAAGTCCGTAATATTACCCTGAACAATCTCATCAAGAATCTCAATGTTTGAACTAGTCTCGGAAGCTCACACAAAAAGGTCAAGGGCAGCATCCCGAGCAGCAAAGTGAAGCCTCACCTACTCAAAATAAAAGTGTTAGGAATTCATCAAAAGAATCATATCATGAAAGCAATAAAGAAAGGAAGCATATGAACGCACTTGCTCAACACACATACAAAACCGGTCGCCAATCGCCTTCTTAGCCTTCATGACAGCTCTTCGAGAATCCGACTCTTGGGTACCAGCTAAAGCATCGGCCCGGGCCTCAGCTATGGTGGCGTGAGCTTCTACCTCAAAACCAGAGTTTAGTGGTTTTATAATAAGATAAAATATGATTGTTATTATAAAAATTAAATAATGGTACAAACCAAACAAATCTAATAATTTTTTAAGAAAATCTACAAATTTTTTGTAATGAAAATGTAAAATTATATGATAGTTGTTATCCATTAAGTTTTATATTATTAATATTATTACGTATTATTTTTTATTTTTAAATTTATTTACATATTAGATGTGAAATCTCATATATATATTAATTTAAATATTAACTAATATATTATATATTTGATAATTAGATTTTTTAAGTATTAAATAATATAAGAAATCGGCTCACATAACAAACAACCATAACTTTTGTATTAATTAGTCTATATTGAAAAAAGAAAATTTATTTTTACCTTGCTTTTAATTCCAACGGAATAAATAATTTTCATCATTCACATGTTTCTTCAAGATCACCTGAAGAAAAAATGAATCCGTTCTAAAAACTCTTAGCATATATAATAGAAGCAAAAGTTTAACAAACCACATGTGCCTTTGCATCTCATAATCATCGTCGTTCTCTCATCGTCATCAACATGTAAAGTATCACAACTTGTAGCCTATTTCATCAGTGGCCTACGAGAAAAAAAAATTTAGATGTAACGAAAACATGAGACAAAGAATAAAACCTAAAGCATGCTAAAAACGAATGTAAGATGATTAGTTCATTAGGTTCGACTATATGTATATATACTAATTAGATGGGATATTCTAGAATGAAAATAATTTCTATTTTTAATATCTTAAATTTAAGAGGAGATCAAGATAATAAGAACTAACTAATAACAATAATATCTATTATTGTTACCTAAAATATCTAAAGATATCTTGTTAATTTATAGAATAATCTATATTTTATTAGATATATACATAAATATTTAAAATTTGAAGGTAGTTAATAAAAAGAAATAATCGTATTTTTGGAAAATTTGTTCCACAATTCTTGTTCGATCAAAATTTTTCCATATAAAAAGATATGAAAATATATTAAAAAATCCAAATAACAACATTTATGGCAATTATCCCAATAAAACCTAAAACCTAAAGCATGCTAAAAACGAATGTAAGATGATTAGTTCATTAGGTTCGACTATGTGTATATATACTAATTAGATGGAATATTCTAAAATGAAAATAATTTATATTTTTAATATCTTAAACTTAAGGGGAGATTGAGATTATAGGAACTGAATAATAACAATAATATCTATTATTGTTACCTAAAATATCTAAAGATATCTTGTTATTTTATAGAATAATCTATATTTTATTAGATATATACATAAATATTTAAAATTTGAAGGTAGTTAACAAAAAGGAATAATCATATTTTTGAAAAAGTTGTTCCACAATTCTTGTTCGATCAAAAATTTTCCATATAAAAAGATATGAAAATATATTAAAATTCAAATCCAAATAACAACATTTATGAAAATTATCCAAAATGAAAGAGATTTTCTTCAATTTTCTATGTGGGATCTTGTATATTTTTTGAAAATATGGACTATGAGATTTGAGTTAATGTATGAGACGAATTAGATTATATTTTATATTTTGAAAGATACTAACTGATTATTTTAGGAAATTAATCATAATCTAAAAATTATAATGGAATATTCTAGAGATATAATTAAGATTTAAAGAAGAAATATATATATATATATATATATATATATATATATATTAAAGCAAGAAAGTAATTGGATATTTAGGAAAGATTTCAAAATAATTATGTAAATAGTTAAGAAAAAAATGGTATTAGAAAAAATAAAATACTCTAGGAGTAACATGATGAGGTTCGAACCCACTTCCTACAACATAATCTAATGCTTCTTTACCAGTTGTGCTTGGTTGATTTCAATTTTTCTCTTATCAATTCGACTTGTTTTTAATGTATTCATTTTTTTCGAGTCAAAAAATGCAAGTCGAATTGATAAGCTCGCCGCTCTGCCTCTTGAAATATTGAAACATGCAAATCGGATCCAAAAATTATAAAACATGCGAATCATATTAATTCTTTTATTATCCTTTCCAAAAATATCGGTACTTTTAAAAAATAATTTTGAGAATATTTTCTTGAACCATATAGAAAAATTCAAAAAATAATTTAAATGGATAAATAATATATATATATATATATATATATATATATATATATATATATATATATATATATATATNATACATATATTTAGTAATTTTAATGGCAACAATCGTATATTACATTTTTTGGTGAAAAAATCGTATATTAGGCAAATTATATTAGCTTATAATAATAATTTTTCCAAAAATATTGATTATGAAAATATCTTTTAAAATTTAATTTTTTAAAAATTTAATGAAGATTTTCCATAACTACATAAAATGTTTTTGGAAAATAATTGTTACACGAATAAGTAATTTATGTAAACTTCCAAAAAACATATTTTCAATCATATTTAATGGTAACAATCACACCTTACCTGAAAGACACATAGATCATATTAGTTTGAAAGAATATTCTTCCCAAAAATGTTGGATTAGTATATATCAAATTATGAATTTTTATAAATATTTATAAATTTATTTTATTGGATTATTTCACCATTTCCTCCATTCGTATAAACAATGTAAATCTATCAAATTTTTTATCAATCTATCGAATGGTCAATGTGTTTAACATATATTATTTTTTACCATCTTACCAACTTCCCAAAAATTTTGGTTTCAAAAATATATTTAAAAAAAATTATTTTTAAAAAAAAATTGAGAAGATTTTCCATAATTACATAGAAAAGTTTGGAAAATAATTGTTATATTTTAATAAAAATTTAATAACAACAATCGTATCCATCTTAGAGACAGTAATATATGATTATGAAATATCTTTTAATTTAATAATTATCTTGAAATCTTTTGAAAATCTTCTAAATATATTTTTATTTTTTTATTAATTTAATTGTGTATATGTATAAAAATATTAGATTTTTTAAATATATATTTTGGTTATGGTTATTCATTTTGTTAACAAATATAAAGACTTTTCTTCGCCTTTGTTAATAAATTAATATTATGTTTATAAAAAATAATATAATTTTCATCAATTAAATATTTAATTGCATTATATATTTTCATTTCAAACAAAATATTTTCATGTATGGAATTAACAAACATTGATTAATATTCATCAACAAAATTAATGATTTCATTTAGTTTTTCAAACAACGCGGGTTCAAATAATATAGATAAGTCAAATAAAATAAAATATAACACACATATTGATAATTTTAAAATATGAATATTTCCATATCTTTTTGTTTTATAATTTTTAATTTTGATGATTATATTTAAAAATTATTTTATGTCTCTTGATGAATTAACGTGTTTTCAATATCTATGATGAACGGTTACTATTTAAAACCATGACTTATGCAATTTTAAATGTATGTTATTACTCTCTTATTCAATTTTGAATGATCTAATGTAGTTTTAACTTTATAAATATGTTTAACTAATTTTTTTTTTGGTTAGAATTAGTGTTTTTAGAATCATTGTTTTGACGGATTGAATACAAATATATTTAAATAAATAAATATATATATATATATATA
>OVBE01012765.1:727-13158 GCA_900406425.1 Iberis pinnata
TTTCAAATCTAAGTCTTCAGCTGAAGATGATTTATGGAAAGCTCTCTTGGCATGAAGTACAACTCTCCTGAGGCATCTCTAATCACCCACGCATCTCCACCTGAACTAATGTTAGGAGAACCAGCAAAACCTATGTTGCACTTGCACCATTGATGAGGCGGATTAGACCATCTAATAGGGCCTGTTGAGACGGCTATGATAAGTAAGGTTACTTCTTTTTTGTCTAGATGTTGCGGGTATCCTAAACTTCTCTTTTATTCGGAGACTTTTCCATTAGATCCAAAGGAGAAAAGGTTCTCCCCTCAAAAATAGCAGATTTATGTTCTTCCAAATAAACCAAATCAACCAAATTAACCATGGCCGTAAGTAAACTTGAAAAGAAAAATAAGAAATTGAAGACTTCAAGCTCAATGGGTAATCTATATTCACATAAACTAAAGAAATATAGAAACTATTTTGAGGGAGAAGGACAAGAGCCAAAGCCCATAGTTTTCTAGCTCAAGGACAAGTGAACAAATAGTTGGTTAGCTGTTTCAGGTTTCTGGCCACAAATTTAACCCTTCAAGTCTACTCTGATGCCCCGATGCTGCATAAGAGAGGACACTAGAATTTCCCAAAGAGATGAATTTCTAGATGAAGACTTTAATTTTTGTTGCTGATTTTATATCCCAAATTCTTTCCTTAAGCTGTTTGAGTGAAGGTCTATGTGACATCTCCAAAATTAAACCTTTTCTTTAAATTTTATGTGCTTCTATGTAACATGTCTTTACAGAGAATTTCCCATTTCGTGAGTGTTTTTAGATCCAAAAATCTTCCTTTCAAATAGCTGGTTTCATGGACAGAAGAATATCCACATCCCTCCGTAAGAAAAAAGCGTGCAGCTTGTCCTTGAACTAGAACTTGTTAGGGAAGTCTATTAAATATGACACTTTTGATATATAAATCCAATGAAAAGTGGTTTAACAGAGGCATTCTAAAATGAGTTAGGTAGATTAGAGTGATTAGATGTTTGAATATGATGTTTAGGATTCAAATAGCTTAAATCTTCAATCAGTAGGTGTTCTTAATGCTAAATTTGTCTTGGACATTCAAGTTTAGATCATAGGATGAATTGTGCCTGAAAGGTGTTCAATAAAATTCCTAAACCAACTATTGATTGCTAAATGACACTATCCAAGAGATTTTTTTATTAGTTTAGTGGTTTATCATGAATTAGATTTTATTGCCTCTAGATTATGCAATTATCCAAGAGATTATTTTTAGTTACATGATTAAGATAGAGATTAGTTCCATGAGAGTGAATTAGTCTAATTAAGGAAATATAGACCAAGGATTAGCACTATAAAGCGAATATTAGCATCATAGAATGTCATTTGATCACCCTAGTCAATTGGCCTTTGCCCATTTTCTGAGCTTTTTATTATTGATTTCTGGTTTATTATTTTGTTGACTTTTGCATAATTTCTGTTAACTTTTGCTTAATTTGACTTTTTGTTGACTTTTGTTTTCTCTTTATAAGGCATGTTAGGAAGATAGTTTTAAACAATTATCTTATTTGGCTTAGATCATACACAATTTTCATAGGTTCTAGTGCGTTAATTCCCTTTGATTTGGATTGATAATCTATTATGCTACAATGACAATGATAGTGCATTAGGAATTGTAGTAGTTTAACCAAAAAATCCTACTATCAATTTGGCACCGTTGCCAATTCAAGAATTAGATTAACCATTAGAACTTTGAATTTTCTTGGGACTAAGCTCTTTTACTTTTCATTCACTTTGAGATAGAGTGATGCAATGGATTACAATGATTGGCTACATGAAAACATATTTGAAGAGTATATCGAGGAGGAGCATTATAAGGAGGACCCACCATTTGATGAGAACATGCTTACCCCAAAACAAAGAGTAAATTTGGTTCATCAAAAAAAAAGAACATCCAACAATGGCAAGGAGTGATCTAGCTATTATCATTCGACTCAATCTCATCTCACATCGAGCAATACTTGAAGGAAGAGAGATCACATTTGGAGAGATACATGTAGCTCATAGACTCTAAGAGGTAATATATTGTGTTCCACCATGCCAACTCGAAGGTACATATGAGTTAAACTCTGAATTTGATGTTAATGAAAATTGCTCCATACTTAGCAGTGAAAATTTAAGTTCTAGTTTGCATACACACATGCTTCTTGATCAGTGCTATGAATTGATATGTGTTTCTCAAAAGCTAGCTACTTTGAGGTTTGAAAACCTTATTAAGGATTCTAATGGAGTATTTTATGTCATTAATGATCTCAAATTACGGTTTTTAATGCATGAGAAGTTTAATCCACTTCTTGAACAGTCTTGTCTAGGAGACGTGCTTAACATAGATAATATCTTGAATGATTTAGAAACTCCTAAGGATGAGATGAATTTTAGAAGTGATATTGATGTGTTTTACTTGATTGATGGAGATGTAGTTGACTACTTTGTGTTAAACTCGTTTAAACCTGAAGTTGATTTTATCTTTCCATCTAATGCATTTGAACCGCGTGAGCATCAAGTAATCAAAGAACAATTCATGACGCATGCCACCTTTATCATGCACTCCGTTGTCCCAATTTTTGTCTTTTTGTTATGGGCAATATTGTATTTCTTTGTGTACATTGCCTATTGCACTAATAGGAGAAGGACTAAAGGTGCATTGGCTCAACCTTTTGACTCTTATGATTAGCAAGTTGTGTCCCTAAGTCAAGAAAAAGACTTAAAACAAGCCCACTTTGGAGGAAATATCATGTCTATCCTTTGTACATATCCTTTAAATTGAAGTATTTTCTTTAGTTTTAAAAAATTTTTGTATGATTTTGGGTATGTTGGCTTTTGAGATAGTTTGAGTGTTGATTAGTGCATGTTTTATGGTGAACATAAGGCTCAAAGCTGTGTATCGGTTCACGTACCGAGTTTGAAAAAACCAAGCTTCAAGGCATCTAGGGCTGAAAAAGGAAAATAATTTCAAAGAAGAATCCTAAGGTTGATCCAACACCCGCTATTATTGGGGTACCACCTCAACACCTTGTACACATACATGCATTTTCGCTTTTGTTTCTTTATTTTTGGTTCTTTCTCTAAATTCTGTTTCACACAAGGGACTGTATTAAGTTTGGGGGATGAACCATATCTAAATTAGTTATGATTTTTGATCTTATCATGCATTTGCATTGTAAATAGTAGAAAAATCCATAAAATCGAAAATTTTTAAAAAATCTTCAAAAAAGTTTGCATTTAGTTTCATTCTAGGATGGATTTTGCATAGGGAGAAATGATTATAATTCTTTGTAAATCTTATTATTTTTATTGAATAGTAGCATCCTAGCTAATAGTAGAACGATGTTTGAACCATTTTTAGAATTTAGAAAATCCATGCTCGGAATTGACCGCTTTACGCTTCATAGTGTTTTTTGAATCTTGCTTGAATTGGAACCAATCCCATGAATATTTGGACTTAAATGAATATAATTTTCTTCCGTATGGATTTGAAATGCTAAGCCATGATAAAACACTTAACATTTGGATTATCATTTCCTAATTCTATCACTCTTGTTAATCCAAATGGTCATTCTCATCTTTATTATGGTTACCACACCTTATTTACCCGAAACCTTTCTTTCAAACCCCCATTACTCTTTATTGTGAGGTCTTTTAGGAAAACGCATACATCGGAAAAAAGCTGTGTAATAGAAGTAGAACGAGAAAGATATAGCCTCTTAGAGTTGGCCTCATTTTAAGATTAACATGCTTAGGTGGGAGAATGTTTAGAATATGGTATAATTTTTGGGAATCACATGAAAAAGTGTGGTAGTGTTGAAAAAGAGTATTGAAATAAGCCTAAGTAAAGAAACTCTAGGAGTATCAAAAGAGCCAAATGGTTTGAAAAATAAAAGTATAAAAAATAGTATAATCCTCCCAAGATAGTGGAATATAATCGAAAAAGAAAAGACAAAGAAAAATCTATGCCTAAATGGAAAAAGGAAGACTAAGTGCTGAATTGTAAGAGAATAAAAGAAAAAACAATGCTCCTAGTAGTTTGGTAATCAAAAGAGTAAAAAAAGAGGGAAAATGTTTTGGGTAGAAAAAGTTTGAAAAGTATTGAAGATTTGGTGGTTGGATTCTAAGTGAAAAAGAATGTGAAACACGTGATAGAATATGAACATAAAATGGATTTGGGTAGAGCATTAGATGAGGTGAAAGTCTCGTATGCATCAATTTTTTGACTCTACCTTGATTCTGCATAATGGTTTGCATTACTCTTTTAAGAGAAACCACTTTAAAATGTGAGAAACTACTTCAAACATTTAAAAAGCTCTAAAACCTAATCAAATGGATTAGATTTCTCCTCTATGTGCAAGACTGCACTTGAATGATTAATGAATGTAAGGGATTGGTGAATTTGATGGTTTACGAATACTTCACTTTGATTGCTAAAAGTTGATTCTTGTGAAGAGTATGAATAGGTACATTGCATAATTGTCATCCATGCATCATTTTACTAGTCTTTAGGATGATGCACTTGAAGCATTACATTTAAGTTTTGGTTTTGAGTTTCCATTTTCAAGCTCTCTTTCCCATTTACCTTTGTGCCTTGCTTGATGACAAGCAAATGATAAGTGTTGGGGTCAAAAATGGTCACAACAAAATCAATGCTTAAAAACTTTCATAGAAATATTAATCACACAATTCAAACATCAAATCGCACTAGTGATATCATCATGATCAATTGAAGAAGCCGCGAGACTTACAAAAAGATCTCGTACATTCAGCTCGCTAGTTAGCTAGCTGAGTCTTGTACATTCAGCTCACCAGTCGGCTAGCTGATCTTGTACATTCAGCTAGCCAGTTGGCAAGCTGAATCTAGTACACTTAACGAAATAAACTAATTAAGTCGTGATACTTCCGAAAGATCATTAGGAATATGTTTCGGAAGAATCAGATAACAATCATAACATAGCTAAGCGATTATCTCTGCACTTCTTTGTCCTTAGTTGAGAAGGCTTCTTCCCACTAGGTTTTCCTATCACTAAGGTTTTAACGAGGCAATATATTCTGCTTATGCCCAATGTTGGGGAAAAAGCTAGCGTACTTGAATCAATGTCCGAATAAGAAAATCACGATCTTCGGACAAACACTTTATTTCCGAATATTGTTTACAAACAATCGCTTTGGTCCCAAACCTCGCCATCAATGGACAACACGTTTACGATACACGTTAGCGTAAATTTTCGGACAAATTCAGCTCACCAGCTGACTTCAATCTGGCAAGCTGACTTTATCTGACAAGCTGAATTGGCGAGCTAAATGCATCTGTAGAGCTGAACTAGCAAGCTGAATGCATCTGGCGAGCTGAGGTGGCGAGCTGATATGCATATGGCAAGCTGAACTGGCAAGTTGAAAGCATCTGGCGAGCTGAATGCATCTGGCTAGCTGGATTGGCGAGCCGAATATATCTGGCGAGCTAAATGCACATGGCGAGCTGAATGCATATGGTGAGCTGAACTGGCGAGCATAATGCATCTGGCAAGCTGAACTGGCAAGCTGACTTCATATATCGAGCTAAACTAGTGAGCTGACTTCATCTGGCGAGCTGAATTGGCGAGATGACTTCATCCGGCAAGCTGAACTAGCCAACTTTCAAGCTGAATCCCTCACGAATCTATCATCTCTCGTTTTGTATCATTTCGATTTTCCGTTGGAGCTCTGCAATAAAAATCGTAAAACTTGCATAAGTTCCAAAGTAATCTTATAAATGGTTTCGGTTATCCTGAACACCGATGTTGCCTTCGCTATGCGATTACTTCCTATGATTTGTAAAAGAATCGTTAAATTATCTTGTATGAATATAATCGTATAAAACAATGATGGTTAGCCAAAACACCAAAAATTATATGATTAAGATCGTCATTCTTCGGAACTATCATAAGGACACGTTCGTATAAAATGATAAACGGTTAACTAAAACCGGCCCATCGAGGCCTAAAACATGATAATGGCCCACTTACGAATTCAAGATGAGAATGCAGCCCAAGTACGATGATGGTCGAAGCTTGTCCTGCAAGCCGTGAAGAAAATGGAGAAACCAGAAAATGAAGATTTCCATAGATCGGAGCACGAAAAAGGAAGATGTTCATTTCTCCACCGAAATACTTTGGGCTTTATTCTGATATTTGTTAGCGAGCTGCGACTCAATTAGTTTTACTAGTCTTAGGTTTTCGTACTATGGAACTCGCCAACAGCTCACATAGTTGAGGCTTATCATCCTTTGTAACACGCTCATACGCAGATTCAGAACAAAAACCTCCTTTTCCCTCTTTTTTATTCTTGAAATTGTACTGTTATTGCTTATCTTCGTATTCTTATCTTGTTCGTGTTTGACTCCCAGAAATCCAGGATCTCTGAAAAATTAGGGTCGCTTCTGATTTTCCATAAAAATCGAAAATCGACATTGCGAATTTTGGTTCCCATAGTTTGGCGCTAGAAGAAGGGGACCAGAGATTTCATTTACATCAAATAACAAGTTCATACATGGCTACTTAAAATCAAAACGACCAACCGGCTCGTGACGATGCTCCACCAAACGACAACGTTGAGAAAACTCCGCCAACGAATGTCACCGCAGTCAACACTGACGCAAATACTACAGCGTTCGAGGAGATTAAGAAGATCTTCTTGGCTCTCGAAAAGAAGTCGGAAGAACAAGATAAGATTCCAAGCTCTCTCGCAAAACAGGAAAAAACCCTAACTTTGAAGACCAAAACTATCTTCCAACGTGGAACTACCAAAATACGTGGAAGAAGGATCGATTTTATGACCCCGCTCGATAAGACACAAAATGTGCAAAAGGGATTGTCAGGACAAAATCCCGACGAGAAAAATCTTGATGCGATGCTGAAAACCACCAACGACCTTCCACCTCTATACAGGGAAATAGAAGAAAACAACGATGAGCGGCTTAACTTGGAATCCAACGAGCAGTCTGATTCTTTGGATAAGGACGCAGACGTGCACCCAAGAAGAAGAAGCAAGCACTCAGCCCGGAAAGATCGTCAGTGCAACAAATGCATGACCGAGGAAGAAGAAAATCTCTTCTAGGTAGAACAAGAAGAGTTGGCAGAGAAGTAGGCTAGGAACATCTGAGATAAATGCTAACAACTTCCAAAATCCAATCATGATGACTTTGACGAAATTAACGTTTTCCGCGATTACATCGCAAAACCTGCTGCAGAAGTCCAGGCGGTAAAGTCACAGTTTCATCATGCTACCAGCACGGCACCAAAGATCGACCAAATTCTTGAAGAAGCCCAGAAAATGTCGTTTACGGTATGTATAACTAAGCTTTGAATCTCCGACCCTCGTAAAATTAAAATCACTATGTATGACAGAACCACCGATCCGAAAGCACATGTGCAAACCTTTCGAATCGCGATGGCGAGGTCCAAAAATCAAAGAGGGTGAAAAGGATGCAGATTTCTGTCTCCTTTTCGTCGAACATCTCCTGGGGGCGGCTCTTGAATGGTTTTCTCAGGTGAAATGCAACTTTATTGGGAACTTCCGATAGCTCTCTGCAGAATTCCTCAAACAGTATTCCATGTTTGTAGATAGAGAACAACGAATGTCGACCTTTGGAGCATGGCTCAAAGGGAAGATGAGTCTATCCGAGATTTCTTCAAACCATTCAAGGCCGTGATAAGCGATAAGGTAGCCATAGACGCTCTCCAAAAAAGTCTCTAGTACAAATCAAAGTTTAGAAAGTGGATAGCTCTCAAAAAACCGCGTTCAATCCAAGACGCTCTTCACAAGGCTACCGATTTAATCACCATCGAAGAGGAGATGAAATTCTTATCTCTAAAGCATAAGTCGGCAAAGGCATATGCGAAAGATGCTCCAACTGAGAGGAAAAAAAAAATCCTTATAATGACAAGTACATTATCACGAAGGAGAAGACCTTCAGGGAGCGCATAACTATGCCATCAACCCGTCATCCGAACGAGGAAGGTCGTCGAGAAATACCTGGACCCCAAAGATATCTTACGACAAAAACACCTTATGCGAGTTACACCATACGAAAGGTCACTCCACACCAATCTGTAAAGTTCTCGGAGCAAAGATAACCGCAGAAATACTCGGGGGGATATGTGAGAAATGCGTAAGCGATCTCATCAAAGAAACTAGCCGACCACCTAGGTCTGACCATGCACCACCGAATAACAACACATCCCAAGGTCCCCGAGCGGAGGGAAGCGTGGAAGAGAATCGGAGGACAAATAAAACGATATCAATCTCCGTTGAGTGAACATGATAATCGGAGGGTTGCAATACCATCAAGATGGCGTCTCCGTTATAAAAGTGTACCATTGCAAAGCTGAATTAAGCGTCAACGGGCCCGATCACCTCCTCTTCACATCTTCCAATTCACCGAATAATGCGATTACTTTTGAGGACAACAAAGCTGTCGGAATCGGCACCCCCTCATAGCGAACTCTCCTAATTGATCTTATCAAGACCTTGAGGTCGCAAGGGTCCTCATACACACAGGAAGTACCGCAAATGTGATCTTCCACGATACACTATACAGGATGGGAATCAAACTGTCTGAAGTCACACCAACGGCAAAACATCTCACTAGTTTCTCCAGCACAACAACCATCACTCTCAGATTAATTCAGATTCCAGTCGTAGCGAAAGAGGTCACCAAAATCGTCTATTTTGTACTAGTAGACTATCTCACCATCTATAACGTAATCATCAGAACACCATGGATAAACTCCATGAAAGCAGTCCTTCCGATATACCACTTAAGCATCAAATTCTCGACGCCCCATGAAATATTTGCAATCTGGGGGATGTTAGAAAAAAGCGAGACTCTGCTTTCTTGTGGAAAAAAAACTAAGACGGATCACAACAACACCAACAATCGGACCCAAAAGAGCAAAGACAACTCAGCCGCTTACCAAAATTGCTTTGGAAAGCTTGCAACGCTTCAGCTAAAAGTGAACCAGATTCGTCAACTCAAGAAATGGCTCAAATTGACAATGGCAACCACGCCTCCAAGCCCAACTTTCCAGATAGAACGACACATCAAATTTCTAAAAGAGTTGTCGACCCAACTGTAGTCACCGCGGCCTAAACGGATGATGCATCATCGCCAAACGAGTAATAAAATTCATTGTAACAAACTGAACTACGATTTGACTTGATCCCCAAAAATAGTATGCAGGCAACTTTTCGCAAGAAAAGTGTAGCTGTCCCCCTCTCGAAAAAGGGGCGGAGTGGGTACGTATATGTATACTTGTGTACTCCCATATTTCAAAATATCTGCAATCATGAACTTGATATTTTTGAAACTTTTCGGCAATAAGAAAAACACATTTCTAAAATTTCGCCACTCCCTTTTGTCACAAGCACATTCGACACATTACGGCTAAACATAGCAACATGATGTCTCTGCATTTTACATGTTTTAGGAAGTCATTTACCTTTTTTTAGATTCATTTAGATGTCATTATGTTGCATTCATAGGTCTTTTTAAGTAAATTCATATTCTTAGGTAATTTTTCATTAGCATTCGCATACATGTGCATTTTGGAGATATTTTAGGTCATTAGGGAGTTTTCGTAATATCATCGCAAATTTGGAGATGGAGAAGGAAGTGCACAAGTCGGACTCGAGCAAAGCCAAACTTGATCATGCGGCTCAATGTCACCTCGAGTCCCACTCGACCAGCCGGCCCAACATCATCGAGCCAAGTCTTCAAGGCGAATCCAACTCGACCATACGTCGAGTCCAAACTCGACCATGCGTCGAGTCCCTACTCGACCATGCGTCGAGTCCCGACTCGACCAGAACACGAACCTGACTCGACGACCCAAGTCCTGGCTCGATCATGCTAAGTCTCCGGCTCGATGTAGGAAACTATATCTCACATCACGCCTAACACGACCCCGACTCAACCTCGACTTGACCCCAATCTGAGCCACACTTCTTCCTCAAGGATCAAATTGAACTACGTGCATTTTTAATCAATTTTCTTTTAGCTGTTTAGGGTTTTCCTAAAACACTATATAAACACTAACTCGCCTCCATTTGAACCTAAGCTTTATTTTTATGTTCTTCTTTTAGGTTTTTCTCTTTGTTTTTGCTTTTGAATGTTCTTGTTTATCAAACCAATATCTTTCATTTAATCAAGTTTTAGTTTATGATTTCTTCTTATTTATGTTTGTTTTAACTTTAGGCCCACGAATATCTAGTGCATGTTGATCTTTCACCTATTTTCTGGTTTTGGTCACCGTTTTCAGGGTTTTCTTCTTCAGTTTTCTGGTTTTTGTTCTTGCAGTTTTTGATCATCATTTCTAGGTTCCTGTTCTTTCTCTTCTTCATAGTTTAACTTTTGATCCTGATGATTCGTTTAGTAGTTTTTCTTTATGATTTTTCTGATTTCGTGATCACCATGGGTAGTGAGTAGTTTCCCAGGTTTCTGAGGATGGGGTAGATTAGTAATGAACCCTTGTTTCCCTAGATGTTTAAGCTTGATTGCCCATTTCTCTGCTGTTTCATTGTTCTTAATGCATATTTCTCTCTGATCAATTGAAATATGATCTTAGGCATTTCCACACCCAAAAGGTGTCTGATGAAATATTTTAATAAGGTGATTTCAGAGATTTACATTCCTAACCAAAGAGATTGGTTGTTTAGGGTGTTTAGTTTGAGATAATCTATCAAGAGATTGAATTTGATTGTTTCTGAAAATGTTGTCTAGGGATTAGCTCTTGTTTGAGGTATGTTGGACGTCTAGGTAGATCAAGGGGGATCACTGATCAATTACCCATATCCTCAGAAACTCCTTCCTTTGATTGCATATTAGTACCATTTAGTTTACTTGCTGCTTACTCCTTATCTTTTGATCAATGCATGATTGTTCTTATTTTTTTTTGTTTTTCCTTTTAGTTTGTTCTGTTTGTTTAGGACTGTTAGTTAACCCATTTTTTATTTACATGGCTTGAATTAATATAGTTGATTGCATCTAGAGTGGTTAATAACTACACCTAATTGGATTGACACCTATTATACTCAAATGACATGATAGTGTAATAGAAATTGACACGTAAAAATCCTACTATCAATTTGGCGTCGTTGCCGGTTGGCTGTTTGTTTGTTACATTCTGGATTTTGGATCTATTGAGATCAAGTTCATTTTCTCCATACCTTATCACTTTTTTTCTTTTCTTTTTTGAGGTACTTACAACACTAATTCCAGTGTATGAACCTGAGAAGCAGAGGACCAACTGACTTACTTCCACTTGTTGACGATATCCGAGCTCTTGAAAGGGAACACTCTTGAGCTAGAAGGGAACAAGAACGTTTGGATTATTTGAGAAGGTTGGATTTGTAAATGGAGGATATAAAGAACAATATACCTCCTGGTGGGCGATCTATTGGCGTTGGTTATGCACAAACATCCACACTCAACGCCATGGGGTTGCTCCACCAGCTGTGAATAACAAAAATTTTGAAATCAAACACAGTTTGATCAAGGTGGTTCATGTGAAAAAGTTTTACGGGCTACCAATGGAGAACCCCGTGGATCATATTGACGAGTTTGTCAGACTTTGCAGCCTTACCAATATAAATGGAGTGACTGAGGATGTTTTTCCAGATGAAGTCATGTACCTACAACACTCAGAACAATCAGGTCATCAGTGATCCTGTATGCGGGAGTCACCTAGCCGAGTTAGAACTTTGTGGTGTTTTAAGTGTGAAACCTGTTTAGCTTTGACCGAAGCGTAAGACTCGGCTTCAACCCATTTAGTGAAGTAGTCAGTCATAACCAGCAGGAATTTATGTTTATTCGTCCCCTTTGGAAAAGGTTCGACGACGTCCATTCCCTACTTTATAAATGGGTAGGGGCTGATGGATGCGTTCAACGGTTTGGTAGGTGCATGGTTCATCGGTCCATGTCTTTGGCACATCTCGCATCGCTTGGCGTATTCGTGGCTGTCGTGCAACATCATCGACTAGTAGTGTCCGTGCTTCTTTATTCGCAATGCCAGGTAGCGTCCGCTTGAGTGGCTTCCACCTGCACCTTTGTGAAGTTCAGACAAGACTTTTTGCACGTCGTTTCCCGAGATGCATAGTATCAGGATTCCAAACGCTGATCGCTTGTAGAGCTGCCCGTCTATGACGGTGTATCTTGCCGTTTTGATTCGAAGTCCCCGAGCTGCCCATTTTTCTTCGGGGGTTGTTCCGTGTAGGATGTGCTCCCTTATTTCGGTTCGCCAGTCGGGAGCGTCNTGTTCAGCTTCGAAGGATACTAACTCGTCGATAGCGTTGGACATTGCAGTGGTGATGCTCGGCGAGGTTATGTACTCCATCGGGATAGTTCTTTTGATTTCGAGC
>OVBE01012766.1:0-13158 GCA_900406425.1 Iberis pinnata
GACCTCAAAATCGATGCTAATTGATAAGTAAAAACCGTGAAAATTCAGAGTTATCAATCTACCATCAACGTGACGAACAAAGACGATCATGCCGAAAGTACGGCATCCGACCACAAAGAAGAAACCCCAGAAATCACCATGCAAGACTTACTAAACCAGATAAAAGAGCAGAAGGCAGAAACCGCCAAGCTAAGAGCGGAGTCCTAGACCCTAAGAGCACAGCTAGATAGCATCACCGCGTCCACGGAGGAGAGGGACGCGCACACAGTCAACCGAAATTTGTTCGGAGCATCTCACAAAACTCCCGAGACGGATGGAAATCGAAGTCGGTCAGACTACACGACCGAGGATACCGAGATGCGGAGCATCCACGAACAGCTGAAGATCATGAGTTCGCAGGTACACCAGGCCACCAGCTCAGCCCCTGATATCCTTCGTGCCATTGAAGAGACTCAACGAACCCCATTTTCAAGGAGAGTTACCGATATCTCAGTCCGGCACTCCGCTAAAATCAAGTTCACAGGATATGACAGAAAGAGTGACCCGGTCCAGTACCTGACAGCCTTCACCATCGCTATGGCGCAATCTCAATTCTCGCTAGAAGAACGAGATGCAGGTCTGTGTCAACTTTTTGTTGAAAACTTGTCAGATTCGACCTTGGATTGGTTCTCCCGTCTGGAGCATGGAACCATCAACACGGTACAACAGCTTTTAACCGTATTCATCAAACACTACTCCATGTACATCATGAAGAAAGCGTCAACAACCAACCAGTGGACGCTATCCCAGCACGAAGACGAATCGCTGAAGGATTTCATTGACAGATTCAAAGGAGTCGTAACTCGTATTGTGATCAACGACGAGGAGGCAATCGCTGCACTACAAAAGGCACTCATTAACCCTCCGCAAACACTAGAAGACGCACTTCATCGACCCAACAAATTTATCGAGATAGAGGAGAAACATGCCGCGATGTCCAAAAGGCACCACGACACAAGACCTAGCCGAGAAAAGGAGGAAGTACCCCGAGAACCAAGGCAACACTACTCAAGGGACAGGCGAGGACGTGCCACTTATGCAATCACGGATGCTGAGAAAAGCGCCGACCAGCCCCTACCTTCTGATAATGATCCAAAGGCGTATTGCGACTTCCACAAGCGAACCGGGCAAAAAACCGCGGATTGCCGTCATCTACAAGCTCTCCTTTTAAAGAAGTTCCAGGACAGCGAGATTAATACTAGCAGAAGCCGGAACAACGACCGACGATGAGGTGGAAACACGTGGCACAATTCGTCCACCAGAGATAAGGCCCACCAAGTCAGTACAGTTCGAGAGAAGAGCTCACACACCAGCGACGACATGGCACCTCCCACTCGAACGCGAGATCGCAGTCCAGATGATCGAGCTACAGAAGGTTCACTGCCTAAAAGGTGAGTCAATGTAAATATGGGCAGATTAGTTTCATGCAACAAATCCGTACGATCTATCCGAAACTCCGAACAGTAAGTTGTCACCGCACAAAAAGAACGAACTAACATAGTGCCGACCTCTACACCACTTGAATTCCGAGATGCTGACCTTAAAGGTCTAAGTCAACCTCACAACAACTTTCTAGTCATCAAGCTGGTAATTGTGAACACAGAGGTAGCTAGAATCCTCATCGACACAGGTAGCTCGGTGGACATCATTTTTAGAAGGACGCTAGACAACATGGGAATCAGTGCCGACCTAATTAAGGACGGGAGCAGAACACTCACGTATTTCAGTGGGGAAACTGTTTCTTCTACCAGAACGGTTAAGTTATTTGTTCAGGCCAGCGGGTCCACCCAAATGGTCAAATTTGTTGTTATGGAACAGGACTCGGTGTTCAATATGATCTTAGGCACGCCATGGCTTTACTCCATGAAGGCAGCAGTGTCAACCTACCACCAGTGCATCAAATTCCCAATGGATAGAGGAACATGGACCATTAAAGGAAACCAACGCGTAGCTCGAACTTGCTTTTTAACAGAACATCGGACATGAACCTTACAGATGTCAGATAGAACCACAAAGTTGAACAAATTAGTATTTATGCCGAACATCCGAACCGAACTACAAGAATCGGGAAGGAGCTAGACGAGACCACTAAAACCGAGTTAATTAAACTATTAAAAGAGAACGTCGGAACCTTCGCTTGGACCATGGACGACATGAAAGGTATCGACCCATCGATCACCTGCCACGAGTTAAACGTGGACCCGAGCTACAGACCAATAAAACAGAAGCACCGTAAGCTTGGAACATAACGTTTTTCAAGCAGTTAATGACGAGGTAGAGAAACTCCTGAAAGCCGGCTCGATTGCCAAGGTGAAGTACCCGGAATGGCTGGCCAATCCTGTTGTTGTTAAAAAGAAGAACGAAAAGTGGCGCACATGCGTCGACTTCATGGACCTCACCAAGGCGTGTCCCAAAGACAGCTTCCCCTACCTCACATAGACAAACTAGTGGAAGCTACGACATGCAACGAGCTCTTAACTTTCATGGATGCCTTTTCAGGGTATAACCAAATCATGATGCACCAAGCAGATCGGGAGAAAACGACCTTTATCACGGACAGAGGAATCTGTTGCTACAAGGTAATGCCCTTTGGGCTAAAAAATGCAGGAGCAACGTACCAACGCCTAGTCAAAAAAATGTTCGCAAATGAGATCGGCAGGTCTATGGAATTCTATATCGACGACATGCTCGTTAAATCCGTCAAGGCCAACGACCACATCAACCACCTGGCGAAATGATTTGAAACACTCAACCTTTATGGAATGAAGCTTATCCAGCCAAGTGCACCTTCGGAGTCACATCTGGTGAATTCTTAGGGTACATCATAACAAAAAGAGGGATCGAAGCAAACCCCAAACAGATCGGAGCTATCCTCAATTTACCAGCATCACGAACGAAGAAGGAAGTACAGAATCTCACAGGTCATATTGCCGCGCTGAACAGGTTCATCTCCCGATCCACCGACAAGAGCTTGCCATACTACCAAAGCCTCAAAAGGAACAAGTGTTTCGAGTGGGATGCAAAGTGCCAGATCGCATTCAACGAACTCAAAGCATACCTAACCACACCTCCTGTGCTCGCCAAACCAGAGGACGGCGAGATACTCTATCTCTATGTCGCAGTTTCTGAAGCAGCAGTCAGTGGCGTCCTCGTAAAGGAAAGCCAAGGAGAACAGAGACCGATCTTCTATGTCAGCAAGTCGCTCAATGATGCCGAGACGCGGTACCCACCCATCGAAAAAATAGCGCTAGCAGTAGTATCCGCAGCTCGGAAACTACAACCTTACTTCCAATCACATACCATTTTCGTACTCAGCAACCAACCACTACGCACTATCCTTCACAACCCGAACCAATTTGGAAGGTTGACCAAATGGGCAGTCGAGCTTAGCGAATATGACGTGGAGTATCGGAATCGAACGTGTTCGAAGTCTCAGGTTCTTGCTGATTTTTTGCAGAAATACCACCCGAGGCACAGGTCGCACCTTCACCAAGCGTATCGAATCTTTACATTGACGGATCATGAAGGAAACATGGATCAGGTGCGGGTATTAGGCTCGAATCACCAACCGGGGAGGTACTCGAACAAGCCTTCAAGATCAAGTTTGAGGCATCCAACAACGAAGCAGAGTATGAAGCCTTACTTGCAGGACTACGACCTTTAAAGACCCTTGGTGATTCACGAATACACGCCTTCTGTGACTCCCAGCTCTTCACCAGCCAATTCAGCGGAGAATATGCAGCGAAGAACGAGAGGATGCTACAATACCACCAAATGGTCCAAGAACTGGCCAGCTATAGCTTTGAACTCACCAAGATTCCACGAAACGAGAACAAGCTTGCCTATACTCTAGCCAATATGGCTTTAACCAACGAGCTGGAACTAAAAAGGACCATCCTGATGGAGTACTTAACCTCACCAAGTATCACCACTATGATGTCTTATGCCATTGACGAGCTAATATCTTTCGAACGAGAGAAAGACCAACATAACCCACCTGACTGGCGAGCCGAGATAAAGGAGCATATTCTTAAAGGAACGATGCCCAAAGACAAATGGGCAGCACGACGACTCCAAGTCAAGGCAACAAGGTATACCGTCATAGATGGGCAACTCTACAAACGGTCCGCGTCCAGAATCCTACTATAATGCATTACTGGGGACAATGTGCAGAAGGTACTTGCCGAACTTCACGAAGGTGCAGATGGAAGTCACTCTAGCGGACGCTACCTGGCCTTACATATAAAGAAGCACAGACACTACTGGCCAGCGATGCTACATGATAGCCAGGAGTTTGCCAAACGATGCGAAATGTGCCAACAACACGGACCAACTAACCACGCACCCACCAAACCATTAATTACATCAGCAAACCCCTATCCATTCATGAAGTATGGGATGGATGTCGTCGGACCTTTTCCAGTTGGAACAAACAAGCACAAATTCCTGCTGGTGATGACTAACTGCTTCACCAAGTGGGTCGAAGCCGAATCATATACAGCTGTCAAAGCAAAACAGGTTTCATGTCTAAATACCACATACTCCTAAATTGGCAAGATGATTCCTATGCACAAGATCATTAACGACCCGCATTCTCTGTGAGTATTGCAGGTACATGACTTCATCTGGAAGAACATAATATGCCGACATGGCATCCCGTACGAAATCATGACGGATAACAGCACTAACTTCTGTGCAAAAAAGTACATGCTTTATGCGACAGGTGGACGGGAAACCAGCCACAACCCCGACACATACGTCGATTTATACTAACTATCTACTTATTGACCATGTTACAGGTGGAATATCCGGCTAAACCATTCCACGCCGAGGTACCCGCTGGCAAATGGACAGGCCGAGGCCATTAACAAATCCATAGTCGACGGACTAAAGAAAAGACTCGATTCCAAAAAGAGATGTTGGGTAGACGAGCTAGATGGTGTCCTGTGGTACTACCGAACTACACCTCAGCAGTCTACCAATCAGACACCGTTCTCCTTGGCCCATGGGATCGAAGCTTTAGCACCATCCAAAGCAGCTGTATTCAGTCTACGCCGAAAATTGTTGCCAGAAAGCGAAGCCGTTAATGATGCCATGCTCCTCGACTCACTTGACGACGTTGAGGAAGTCCAAGATAAAGCACTATATCGGATACATACCTAGCAGCAAATTACGAAACGATACTATAACGAATGAGTCAAGTAGAGACGATTTTAAGAAAGGGACTTGGTCTTACGAATGACCTACGCGAATACTTCCGAAGAGAATGCTGGTAAACTGGGAGCTCCGTGGGAAGGCCCATATGAACTGTCCAAGATAGTCAAACCAGGAGTATACAAGCTGAAATCTATAGACGGAGCACCGATCCCGAACTCTTGGAACGCCACCAAACTTAAGAGATTTTATTCTTAGGTTCCTTTGTACCGTGAACTACGACATGGCTTGATCCCTGTTTTCAGGGTACGTAGGCAACCCACTGGGTGCAGCTATTTCACTTAATAAAATTTTTTTTTTCCAACCATATATCGATCTCCGAGTCAATCTCGGCATCTTTTACAATATTCGCATAAACAGTTGTACCAACTTCACCTTTGCAAACCCTTAAAAAAAACACAAACTAAAGCCAAGTTGTAACTAGCACATTCCCTACGGAAAGATGGGGATATCGGCGAGATCAAAGTTTTCTCGTTTTGGCTCCAAAGACCTTCAATAAAGCCGAGGTCCGCCTCGCGTACTTCTAAAGATGAGTACTGGACACGTGCAAAGTCACAACGTTCGAGCTAAAGTCTCTATTTAAAACAAATGCCGAGTTTCGACTCGCGTACTCCTAAAGTCGAGTATTGGAAATGTACAAAGTTATAGCGTCTGAGCATAAGTCTCACCCTAAAAGCCGAGTTCCGACTCACATACTCCAACTGAGAGTATCGGTGAAACTACAGTTTTCGCACATAAATCATTTGTCAAAAGGGACAATCTGCAGGTTGTCTCCTTCGGGCTTTTGATCGAGTGGTCTTTCAGTTCGCACGAGAATTAGAGAAATATCCACTTATAACATATGCATATTCTAAACAAAGTGCAAAGCAAACAACTGAACTCCGGATTGAACAAGCAATATGAAATCAAAGTTTTTTCTTACTAGCCAACGTGTTTATCAAAACCATAAATCGTTGAACAAATTATTACGCAAAATACGCTGAGCTCGAGCCCTATTCCCATTATCCAAAGACAAGTCTTACAAGGTTTGTAAAAGCAATAACAACGACCTAACAGATGTGCAAATCTGGAAACACATATTCTTTGAAAATAAAAGCAAAATGCCGACACACAAGGCAGACCCAAATCCTAGGAAAACACGACAGCTACCCCGAAGGAAGACAAGAGGTACAAAACAGGCCGACCCCAATCCTAAGAAAACTGTGAAAGCTGCTCCAAAGGAACAACTAGCCCCTGGGCGTTGATGGAGTAGCAGGCTGGACCGCAGCAGAAGCTTCTGAACTCCCCTGAACAGATTGGATCAAATTCGAACCATGTTTGTTGAACGGAGGTCGGAATTTGAAGTCCTCAGGCGTGACATCAGTTATATTAATAGTGTCATACTGCACCTTGAACCTCACCACATCCGCCTCAAGCTTCACCATAATATTAGATGGAACAGAACCACCCTCTTCACTTATGAACTACACACAGTCCAGAGTTCCCTTAGCCTGGGCGTACTCTTGGATGATGGGATCAGCCTTGTTCCGGTACTCTACTTGCTGTCGAAGCTTCTCAAGCTTAGTTGCACACTCAACCTGAGTCTCTCGCCGCGCTAGCGTGACTTGCAAAACTCGGGAGAGTGTGAGCCTTTTCATCTCGCCCTCATGCAACTTCTCGAGAGCACGATAGGCCTCTCGTAGCTCAAAGAAGTCGGCACCCGTCTGTTCTTAGATCACTTGCTGATTGAGGAGCTCCGTCACGGAAATGACATAGGTGTCGTTTAGCTCACCCCTCAAAGCAGCAAGGTCCTTGGTGGCAGATGCCGCAGTCTCACTTAGCATTTTCTTCAGAGCAGCTACTTGTGTCGTCAGTTGTTTGACCACCTCCTCTTGCTTGTTCAGCTTCAGTCGCTCTTTGGCAAGGCGCTGCTTGTACCTATCGACCAGCTTCGACAGCTCCTCTAGCTTATCCTCATCTCTGGACATATACCGGAGTTTTTTTTCGTAAAAAGCGACGAGTTCATTGGTCGTCGCCAAAGTCTGCCACCATTCATTCGCCGAGTTAACACTTAACAAAATTGCAATAGGAGAAAACGGTGAAGATGCAAGCATACCTGGCAGGCCTGCCGAGACAATGTTTCATAAATTTCGGGTGCCAGCAGCCGATCCACGGTAGGAATGATCGACCGTTGGCGTCGAGGCGGTTCACCAACCTAGTGCATGCTTGCTTATTCTGCGCAAACAGCATTCCCCTATGCTGGGACGAGAAAGTCCAACTTCCTCGTGAGTTGTCATGCCTTTCAGTTTGGGAGCTCCCTCCCTCCACGTTCTCAAGACCGGCAGCTTCATCCTCATCTTCCTTTACCTCCTCATCATCATCACCACCTGCTCCATCCTCATCATCACCACCTGCTTCATCCTCATCATCACCACTTACTCTAAGAAGGTTCGGAAGCTCCTCGGCAAATGGCTCTAGACTAGGATCCAGGGGTTCCACGCTTCTGGTCATTTCTCCTAAGATCTTGGAGGTTGTTGGAGTTCCACTAGGAGGAACACGTGGCGCAACGGACAAGTCGGCAGTACGAGTTTCTTCAGGAGGAGCTTATAGCTGCTCCTCTGTAACATTCTTCTCTTGTTGGTGTTCCCTAGTGGAAACGCCAGCATTCACTATTTGTCCCCCAACAGGGACCTGTTCGGCTGAGCTTTGCTGCTCAGGAGGAACAGCAGTCGCGTTCGGCTATTCAACTTCATCAATCACGAGTACCTCGCAAGAAGTTTGATCCCAGTTGGATCAGCGCCTCTTCTTTCGCACTAGAGGAGGGCAAGAATCTCCCGAACCTGTAGAAGCAGACGTTTGGTCGAGCTTCCTCTTAGAACTTGAGGCTGACTTCTCAAGGTTGGATTTGTATTCTGTTATTGGTGGTGGGCGACCCATCCTTTTAGTTTTCTTAACAGGGCAAACGTTGAGGTCCCAACTAGCTGCAAAAATAGCAAGTCACAGTTAGACGGATCAACATGCTACTAGAACAGCGAATTGCTTTATACCGTTACCAGCGTCGATGAACGGAATGCTCTGTTGGATGCGTGCACGGGTGAATTGACTAATGTGATAGGCTCCTGCTTCTCGGAATCTTTCACAATCTTCAAGAAAGTTATCTGGAAAGGGACCAATGTTGCAATGCAGATCTGCAGCAAAAAGCAAAAGCCGAGTTAGGAACATTTAAAATTTCACATGTGTCAGCTCGGCGGTCCTAGGTGGTATCTACCGAAGGTTTCTGCTCATTTCCTTTTCAGGATCCTTCCTATGTCGCCAACAGATTCTGGGACGACTTTCAGGAAGAAGTATTTTGCTTTCCAGGCGTGGATCTTGTCTCTTGTACCTACGGTTATCAACTTGTACTGGGTCTTGAAGTTGATGTACACAAAGCCGGTGTTTAACTTCGTTCCCTTCTGCACAATCGGGTTGATTCACGACATGTTCTCCAGGTACCTAACGCCGAGCTCAACATTGAACTCGTGGGCATGAGCCATCAGGGCTATCATTTGCCTGATCGAAGGAGCAGATAGTTGTGAAATTGCGATCTTTTATCTTGCGCAGTACGAAATTAGCAGCTTCGGCAAGGGCAGCCAGAGATGGCATCTTCTGAACAAGGATTCGTACAAACACACATAACCCTGGGGACAATCCCAGGGTCATTGATGCGGTTCGGGAATTAAAATCGGAATCCCATTTAAGGAAGGGAAATCTTGGACGAGGACTCGAATCGACTTCTCCAAGCATTTCATAGGTGCGAGACCTGTTAGTTCGTCATCTGAGGAAGCCAAATTGCCTTGGGGAGCTCGTTCTTTGAAACTTACCTCCATTTCGGCAACACGCAGGTCGTCATGAGAGGCCGAGGATTCAGCAACATTCATACGGGAAGTGGACATAATTTACGATCGGAAAATTACCAAGCTATTCGAGTTAACCGCCGAGCTTAATATTCTAGAGAGAGAAAGAAGAGAGAAGGGAGAGCGATTCTACCTGCAAGGAAATTCTGAAGTGTGAAGTTTTAGAATGAAGAAATGAGGGGGTATTTATACCTTAAGAAAATGGCGGTTACCAAGGAGCGCAATGAGTACGCGTGGAAATCTGTAAAGGTGTGAACTTCTAGCTTCCGCCTACGAAAACGATTCAATAAAGCCTACGAGAGCATTTAATGCACTTCAGCTGAAATAAAAATTTATTCTTGGAAGATCAATCGCCGATTCACGAACTCATCGCCGACCTGGGGGGGGGGGGCTAACTGTTGATACTAGGTGTAGCACCTGCCCAAAAAGCCCATTTCGACTTAAGGCCCAGGTGGATGCCGACACCTAAGAAAGAAATGGCCTTGGAAGAGCAAGACTCGGATGGGCCGATTTGACGAGTTGGACCGTCAAGCTCGAGGCACATTAGGGTTAATCAATGTAATTAGGGTTTTAAGCATCTATTTTCACTATAAATACCCATGTAATTATTCCTAAAGGATATATGAAATTCTTCCTATCTTTTACCCACAAGATCAAAGATTTAAACATACTTGTTAAGTTTTGATTCAAGAGAATTCATATAGAAAAATCTCCTCAGTGTGTAGTTGCTAAATCCTTACACATAGAGCCTCAATTCTCAACAAGGAATGGCAATCACAAGGTTAATAAGAAGGTGAAACAGGAACCAAAGAAGGTAAATAAAGAGTCTCAAGTAGCTTTAATCCCTCAAGAAATAATTGGGGATACAATTGAGTATAAGGTGAAAAGCAAGAGGTTCTCAAAGCCCCTCTCAAAATTTAGAGTTTCACTCACCCCGGAGTTCAAAGAGAAAGGGATTGATGCTGCAAAAGGTGCGATGGGTAAGGTTCGGAAGCTGAAGATATCTGGATATGGAGCTTGTCATGAAACATCGCTGGATGTTGATTCCATTACAACTTAGAGGTAAGTACCGTCAAGCTAAGTGACGTTAAACAAAACGCTGAGTGGGAGGCAATCCACTATTTAGAGTCTAGTTTAGTTGTTTTTCAATTTTGAGTCAGTTTTTACTCCTAACTTACTTATTTTTAGTTTTGAGTTCAAAGTGATTCAGATTATTACTGGTTAAAGTTCTTCAAGACGTTCCCGGTTATCTCTTATCTACTAATATTACTCATCTTTCTCACTTGAATTGTTGGCTACTTCGATGGTTTCTCTCTTGATTCTTGCTAATTCTGATTAGTATTTCTTAGACCATTGCTCACCATTCACCACCTTTCTTGTGTTTTGACTTGAGTTGATTTTAGATTCATGATTGATTGGTTTTTCTCATTAAGTAATTCTTGATTCTTGCTAATTATAATTAGTACTGCTTGATCATTGCTCTTTACTTACCGATTGATTGTGTGATACTGGAATGATTGCTGTTAAACTATTCTGAATGATGCCTCTTATATATGATTCTTGCTGATTTTTATTAGTATTGCTCGATCATCAATGGTTTCTCTACAACTGATTCTTGTTAGTGTTTAAGCATTGCTCTATCATTGTTCAACCTTTTCTCACACTTCTCTTGAGTGTTTGTTCTTTTTGTAGGCATAGCAATTGAGGCATAGGAGTTCAGAACATATTTGGGAGCAATTCACCTTTAGTTATCTCTTTCCCTTGAACTCATATAGTATTATTATCTACTTTCACCCATTAGAGATTTTTATATTGGTTGTGGTTACTTCTATACCTTCTCTTGGATTTATTTTCACACTAGGACAATGTGAAGTAAGTCTGGGGGAGGGTGTAATGATACTAACTAAGTTTTGATGTTTTATCTTTTTGGTGAAATTTTTTAAAATTTTCGTTTTTAATCTAGCTAAGTCTATCGAGTCGAAGAAACATGATCAAAATCAATGATGATAAATAGCCAAGTGTGGGTGTGGTTTTCAATTTCTCTAGATTACTGACTTAGATGAATTGCTGAGATTAGGATTGGAACCCCATTACTGATTGCTTGTTTCTGAAAATTCTGGTCTTTTTGAGTTATTGATGAATTGATACTAGATCTACCATGATAGAACTTAATTTAAATCTGAATTATTCTTGCTTATGGTGTTGATATACTCTCAAAATTAGGTACCTTTCTCTTCAGTGGTCTGTAAAGCCGACAAGTTCTTTCAGTACGGTTCGGGTCCTTTCTCTCTCTCCCTTCAGAAAATAAAATAAAAACCGATTCAGAAAAAGAGTTGAAAGCAAGACCTAGAAGTCCGTAGTTATTGCCGGGCTCCTAAACAAAAGACAGTAATAAAGAAAAGAAAAACGCATAAAAGTGCGAAATAAATGCAGAAAAGTGCAAAAATAAAAAAAAGAAGTGAGAAAGGGGGAAAAAGGATCATGACCGGAAGTTGCATGATGCTCTGTTTGGTATGGGCATTTAGATAGAAGAGGTACTTGAGTAAATTGATTGATATACCATAGGTGAGAATGCGTGTATCTGAACTTAATTGAATTTAAAGAGCTGGTTGATATGATTTGATACTTGATTGATTTGGGATTTAGAGTAGGAAACATGTTATTAGTTTAGTGGTGGTAAACAATTAAATCAAAGTAGTTGTTTAAGATTGGTGTCTTTTGGATATGAAAACTATGCTTATGGTTTTTGAGATTTTGTAAGTTTATGTGTGGTCCATTTCAAACCTCTTCTCCAGATTGAATCTTGCTTTACTTGAGGAAAAGCAAATATCTAAGTTTGGGGGAGTTGATATTACTCGGTTTTAATGCATAATAGTGGGAATTTATGTTTACTATTCTGCATTATTCCTAGTGTTTTCCATGCATATTTGGTAGAATTTCATAATTCTAGGTGTTCAGGTCGTGTTGCAGCAAAATGATGCATTTCAGAAGATTTCAGAAGTTGCAGACAAAAGTGATCGATCGTGCAATGATGTGATCGATCAGGCAAGTGATTTTAGAGGATGCACGATCGGTCATGTATGCTGCTCGATCGGGCAAAACTACCTGGAAAAATCCGGAGATCAAGATCAATCGGTGATGCGATCCTTGATCTACTCTAAGAAAGACTAACAGGACTTCGACAAAACAGCTTGATGTTGATTGGAATTATGCTCGGACTATAGCTTGTATTTGTCTTGGGTTTGGCTTGGATGGGTCTCGGACATGTCTTGAGGCTTCGGTATAGCCTTGATGACTTGAGGTTTGGGCCGAAAGTCTCGGCTCAGGTTTTGAATAGGTCTCGGCTCGAGAAAAGGCTTCAACAGCCTAGTAGCTTGGGCGCTAAGCTTCGGATAGCTTGAGGGACAAGGACTTGACCGAAACTTGTAGGCTAAGTGTTAGCCGATGGTTGTTTTGGTTTTTATGGTGATTTTCGAACAAGAGGTGATATGAAAGAGATAGATGAAAGATTGATTAACCTTATGGAATAGATTAATCAACTAAGAAGTTATTCTGGATCTCTTACAGATGTAGAACAATCGGGATTCTAAATCCGGTGAGAAAAAATGTTAGACAATTGTTTTCTCAACAATAAACTAGGGTTTTTACTAAAATCTTTGCTGAAAAATAACAAAGAGTTCGATGGCTATTTATAGGCACATGAGCCTTAGAGTTTTTCCTAACTAGAATGGAAATAAAAGAAAAAGGAATGGGAATGGAAATCAATTCCCATTCCTTCTAGAAGAAATATTAGGCCCGTTAAGCAATTTGAAGATGGAAAACATCTTCTTTATTTACGCCAAGTGTCTATGCTCACATAGACACTTATTCCAAATTCATCACAGATAGCTTAACGAAGTGGATAAAAGTGCCTCGTTAAAACCTTAGTGATTGACCAAAAACCCAAGGTGGGAAAAAGGCGATNTCTCTGGTTCAAGCTCTGGTTCAAGCTCTGGTCCATCCATGCTTACATCATCCTCCCCTTCTTCAAAAC
>OVBE01012768.1:0-11230 GCA_900406425.1 Iberis pinnata
TCTCTCTCTTGTTCTTGTGTTTCTCTCTCTAGTTCTTGTTCTTGTGTTTCTCTCTCTCTCTCTATGGATTTGTCTTTTGAGTTGTGATGAGAGCTTATGGATTTGTATATATTTGTGAGAAGAAGAGAGGTTTTTGTTTTTGTGTGATAATGTTTGCTGTCGGTTGTCAAGTTGGTTTTGTTTTTGAGAAGTTAATAAAAAGGATCATCTATCTTTAATTTATAATAAATTTTATGCGGGAGCGGTCCTGAAATTTTAAAGGGCATAAGATAAAACGAAAAATATAGACTAGTTCTTAAAAATAAGCCGGTTCTTAAAGTAAGATTTAAAGAACGTAAAATAAACAGCAAAATTGTACTTGCTTTGTTTGGCCTCAGAACCGGCCCTGATTTTATATAACATATTGTATGGTGCACAAAAAAAATCTAACATTTTGTCTTTTTTTTTAATTATTAATTGTAAATGAAGAAATGGCTCTAATTTTTATTGTAAACAAATATAATTGTAAGAAAAAAATTAGATGGATTCAGAGTTGAACTTGAGACTAAATATACCAAAAACGAGTTTGTGTCAATTTTAGTTTAAAATTTTAGTTTAAAAATCGGGCTATTTTAAAAAAAATTAGTTTAAAATTCAGCTATTTATTCATTTTAGTTTGTAGTCTATAAAATTTTAGGACCGGTCCTTGATGAATCATATGTTATAATAGTTTATGTTTTAAAGAATTTGCTAGGTTGATTTAGGTTAGAGATCTAATATTTCCAAATGAAAAAAAATTTAAACCAGTTAAAATTATAAAATGTTTAATGTTTATATTTATCGAAAATCGGTTAGAGAAAATCGTATAAAGGTTAGTTATATATTATATTCTATAAATTAATTTTTATAATTTAGATTAAGGGTTTAAATGGTGATAGTAGGATAAGCTAGCAGTGCGAGATAAAAGAAAAAGCGGATCGGTATAAAAAAAAGTACGGTGTGGGCTAATAAATTAGTTAGATAGGATAAGTATGGTTTTTTAAAAATTAGCGGGATAGAATAATGTACGAGTGGTGAATAAAAATTGGTAGATAGATAGATCGAGTCATAGAGATAGGTGAGGATGTGATAGGTTTATGTGGGTGGATATGAGACCATGTTATGATGATACATTGTACCAATCTTATATATCTCCCATGATTTGTTTCCCATAAATACATTATATTATACATACTCTCTTTTATTTTCTATTTTGGCAGATTTTGATTCTCGAATCTTCAAGGTTCACTATATGTAATATTCCTGTTATAAGTATTTTGTTTCTTGAAAAAGTTTAGTATCAATCATCATTTTTAAGAAATAAATCATTAGTAGTATTTACTGTTAATTCATCTTTGATTCTGTATACATATATTTAAAGTTAGAAATAACATGCAATGGATACTATTTATTATATATAAAAAAATTATTATACAAATTCAAGTTTAGTATTGAGTAGCAAATATCAAATATATATCTAAACATTATAAATTGACTTTTAAACTGTTTTAATTGAAATACCTCACACTAATTACGATTTAACAAAGGTTAGATACATACATAATTTACTTTAAAAGTTATTATAATAATAAAACCACATTCATGATAACTATAAAAATAGGGATGAAATTATTATCCGAAATCCAGAATCCGTTCGGATCTGCTCTGAAAAATAAAGATATCTAAAGAGTCTGAATTTGAATCAGAATACTATAATTTTAAGTCTGGATATCTGAAACCGAATTCGGATCCAAAATTATATATTATATATTAAAAGTATATATTTTTAATATATATTATGATATATATATATATATATTTAATATATATCATGTTATTTTCATTAGAAAAAACTTAAATATTTTAATATGTATTATTTTATAATATATGTAGTTTTATTTCTTTTAAATATATATATAAATATAATTTTATATTTAGTTTTATATTTAATAGAAAATTTTATAAAATTCTATAAAAATCAGTCTTTTTAAAAGATGTTGAATTTTTAAAAAACATTGTTAGTTTTGGATCTAGATCTTGATATTTTTTTTACGAATTTGGATATCCTCAAAAATTCTAGATATTTGGATCGGTTCCACCGGTACTTTGATGAGTTTATATTTTTGAAATAAAAAATGTAAAATTTTATCGTTTGCAAGAATATGGACCATATTATCATGTGAGTATGTGAAATGTGGCCTCATAAATTGATTCAATTGGTCCTAATTTATAAATATGGACATGGCTTAAGTTAAAAGTAAGTACATGCATGAGTGCACGTGCATGCACAGATGTTGATATGTTTGTCATATATACATATATACTAAAATCAATAAATCTCAATTCATAAAAAAAAAACAATTACTTACAATCAAATTTCGATTAAAAAGGGTGTATTTTCAAAAACTAGATTTTTTCAAAAAATAGCACATACAAATTCCTAAAATATTACAATTTTTCTAAAAATACCACAAAATACCACAAATTTAAATAGTTTTAGAATTATTAATTTAAACCCTAAATTTTCAGAACCAAACCCACCTACTTCAAAACTAAACTGTAAATTCTAATTAGTGAATCAAAACTCAAAAATTTAAATTATAAATCCTTAAAATTAACTTTTTATTTTTTGTGATATTTTTAAAATATTTAAAATTTTTTGATATTTTTAAAACTTTTGGGAATGTGTGATATTTTAAAATTTTGAATTTCTTTTAAAGGTATTCGAAGAAATTTCCCTTAAGAAATGTCACTACTTAATTTTTGTTTGGTCTGCATATATATGCAATGATCAGGACCGGTCCAACAAAAATAGTGGTCCTAATCGAAAGAATAAAGTGGCTTATCATTGAAAGAAAATTTCGAACTAAAAAATGAACAACAACTAAAAAAATCGTTAAAAACGACAAATCCGATAAGAAAAAAAAAATTAATTATGAAAAACAGTCATTCTTGCATATATTGTGGGTTTAGTTATTTCCTATGTAGTCCAAAGACCTATAACTCTCATAAATATGTGGTCCAAATTTTTCCCCAGAAAAATGTGGCATAAGTCTTGACTTATCCGGCTTATGCCATGGACGTGGCAATGATATATATATTTATATAAATAAACATATATATGATATAAATAAATTTGGAATATAAAAATAACAAATGGTGGAGAGAGAAAGTGGGAGGAAACTAAGGAAGATAAGACCTTTTCAAACAAGATAATATGCAAGTGGATGTTGCAACTTGCAAAATCTTTACAAGACTTTGCTTTGGTGGAAGATTATCTTTTCATGATTTTTTTGTATTTTTATTTTATTTTTCCTATCTTTTAATTCTTGTTGCCACTTAATAATTATATTCTCGTATAGTACAAAGGTTGGTGCACCGTGACTTTGCATTATTTTTCGGATATATAAAATGAATCCCTAAATTATATTCATAAAATATTGAATAAAGGTCGAGTCGAATAATCAAAGCCGATCGTAGTAAAACCGAGTGAAACATTAATTTTGAACCTTTATATCTTATGTTTTTTCATATTGTATAATCTTCCAAAATTTAAAATTTTATATATGAAGGTGTATGCTTAAATAAAAAAAATTATGGCCCAAAAACGAATAAATAAATACTGGCCCCAATATTTAATTTTTATTTCAAGCTTCTATAATTTCAAGACGGAATGCTAAAATCAATATTTATTTAATATATGAACTCGCAGTATATTATATAAATATGAATAATATATGTATAATTTGAAAATAATATAACTTTTGACTACAATATTCTATATTTATTTTAAAAAATTAGTAAATTGAAAAAACGTAACAAATTAGAAAAATAAATTAATCGAATAGAATACAAAATCATACCTTTTGTCACAATTTCTTTTTATTTATAAAATTATCATCATTATTATTAAGTCCTGAAAAAAATTACGCATTTAATTAGTTAAAAAGGTAATTTAAATATTTAAATAATTATTTTTTGTTTGATCTTTATATGATTTTTATCCGTTTAATAATCTAAATAAATAATTATTTTTCTCGTATCCAACTTTTACTTGTAAATATAAATGAATACATTGCTACCCGATTAAAATGCTCATGCCTAATATTCTTAAAATATTTTGGTTTGTGTAATACATGTGTAATGTGTGCATTAAAATTTTACATATAAAAATTATACAATAGTATAATATTTGAATAATACTCTACTACTTAAAAAGAAAATTATCGGACTATATGCAACAATTATAAAAACATAAATATCATATAAAATAAATAATTACATACATTTTTAATGTCGAATAGATTCTATATTATTTTAATACAAAAGTTGATTTATTTTATAAGATATATTTCGAGTATTCTCTTACCCCTTACAAATTTTATTGCCTAATTGAATAATTGTTTTCGACCAAATCAGATTATCGGATACAAAATGTTGAGCCTAAGTACTCGGGCTGGGTATTCAGATTTCGGATCAGTTTCGGATCGGTTTTTTGGTTTTTGATTAATCGAAATTGGAAAATATAAAAACCATTCGGGTTTTTAGTCAAAATCGGATCGATTCGGTTTTTAAAAATTCGGTTTCGGTTCGGTTTTAAATTTTTTTTATATAATCCATTTTGTATCCGAAAACCGAAAAATCCGAAAACCCACGTAAACCGAAAAAATCTGCAAACATGCAACATAAACTTAATTATGACACTAAGGATTTAAGGTTATTAGTTTATAGATTTTGGTTTAATTCGGTTATTCAAAATTAATTCGGTTCGGATCGATTTATTGAAAAAACCGAAAAATAGAAAAATAAAAATTCATTCAGTTTTCAACCTATAACCGGTTCGATTTCGGATTCAATTTTTTCGGCTCGGTTTCAATTTAGGTTTTTAGTTTATTATGCCCAGCCCTACTAAGTACAATTGCCTGATTTTTATCTTATAAGAAAAAGTGAGAAGTTATGGTAAAATATAAAGTTATTAATTTTATTAAGGCCCATAAAGGTACAATTTGAACACTTGTTATCTTATGTACAAAAAAACATCCCTTGAAATGTCTCAAAACACTTACAACATGAACAGATCCTTTAGAAAACAGTGATAAATCTTTCCTCTGATACTCTATATCACTAAAAACTCAATAGAGAACCAAAACACTTTACCACAATTACAGATTGTTGTCTAACAATCCAAGAAACTCATGTCAAAGAGCTCAATACCATCCTGTGATTCTAGTTGAAGTGGAGGTAATCCATAGCCAGAATCAAAGCTTTGCACTGGATAATATCCTCCTTGTTGCTTCTCAGGCTCTGTTGATCTTTCAACAACATAGTTACCTTGATGTTGGTCAGTAAACACATCACCATTTAAGTTCCCTAGAAGCTCATCAACATCAAACATCTCCAAACTATCCCATTGGGTTTGATTAAGATCACTAGGCCAAGAGTAGTTTGAAGCTTCAAGCTGATTCGTTTGAATGGTTTCTTGCTCCTTTGATATCTCTTTCTCCTTAAGATACTTCTCTTCAAACTCACTCAACCAATCATTACAAATTGCATCTACTTTAACATCTTTCTCTGTTTTGGATTCACAATCTGCTTCCTCTGTTTTCACATAAACACTACTAGGTCTCTCTACTGTACAAACTTCAGATTGACTAGACGAACTCATACCATCAGAAACACAAGACTTAGGGAAATTAACACGAGCTAAAGGACCATACATAGTTAAAGCAGCTTTATCATAAGCACAAGCAGCTTCTTCAGCAGTAGGAAATGTACCTAACCAAAGTCTACTACCTCTATTAGGTTCTCTAATTTCAGCAACCCATTTACCCCAAATCCTTTGTCTAACTCCTCTATATCTACATTGACTATTCTCTGGTCCTCCTTTACCTTTCATACAACCTTTCTTTGATCCTTTTGCAGGTACTTTTTGTTTCTTTGATGATGAAGTTACTTCTATACTTTCATTATACTCTTTCCATTTTTGTAATCTCTCAGCTACTGTTGTACCATCACGTCTACTTCTTGATTTCCTTTTTCTTGTTATATCTAATTGAGTTTTAGTGATATCTCCTGTTTGATCATAAACTGCCATCTTCGTTTCAGAAACAACACAATCTACAAAACAAAAGCAATTTTTAATGAGAACAATGTTCTTAAATGATTCACAAGATCAATAAAACAGAGACAGAATCAAATTGACCCTAACTAAGTAAAGCAGAATCTTTTAGGGTTTATATGAACCCTAATTCTTTCAAATTTATACAGATGCAAAATCGAAGCTAAGAAGAAACGAACATAAACAAAAATGAATCGATTTCCAGTGAGAACAATGTTCTTGAATGATTCACACAGATACATAAGATCAATAAAACAGAGACAGAATCAAATTGACACTAACTAAATAAAGCAGAATCTTTTAGGGTTAATATGAACCCTAACTCTTTCAAATTTATACAGATGCAAAATCGAAGCTAAGAAGAAACGAATCATAAACAAAATAGAAGCGATTTCCAATGAGAACAATGTTCTTGAATGATTCACACAGATACATAAGATCAATAAAACAGAGACATAATCAAATTGACACTAACTAAACAAAGCAGAATCCCATTTAGGGTTTATAGAAACCCTAACTCTTTCAAATTTATACAGATGCAAAATCGATGCTAAGAAGAAACGAATCATAAACAAACCAATGAAAACAATGTTCTTGAATGATTCACAAAGATACATAAGATCAATAAAGCAGAGATAGAACCAAACCCTAACTAAATAAAGCACAATCTCATTTAGGGTTTATAGAAATCCTAACTTCTTTCAAATTGTTCCAGAGGCAAAATTGAAGCTAAAAGGAAACGAATCATAAAAAAAAATAGAATCTAAAGAATCACTAATTAACAACAAGCACTACACAAGATCGAATTAAGGCAAAAATTGAAGAAATCGATCACAAATTGGATAAGTACTCAGAAATTCAAACGTACCTATAGGGATTCGAGAACACCAAATCCGAATTTCAAATCGAAATCGAAATCAAAATCTCTTTCTTGTTTCAATTCTTCGTTTATTTCTTGAGCTTTCGCGATTTCTCTAGTGAATTCACTCTTAATCTTTTTTTGTTTTCTCAGACAGATTTTTTAGAATCAAAATATCTAAAGAAGTGAAAGGTCAAGGGGTATTTATAGCCTTCTCGAGATATTTCTGATATTATTATATATTTTATTTACTGGGAATAAATATGACGTGTCTAATTCTAATTCGCTAATTTGGCTTACGCGTCTTTATCAATTGACACGTGTCTCGAATCTTTAACTCACTCATAACGCGCTGTTCTGAAAAAGTAAAATTTTAAAAGCTTTATTTTAGTAAGAGTTATGGATAAGATCATCAGAAGTAATCTTTAATTATTACTATTATTATTAATATTTATTATGTCAAAAATGAAAATTATAAATTATTTTTTCATTTTATTTATGAATTAAATATGGAAGAAATGTGTTATTTTAATAATAAAAATTTTCATTGTTTTTATTTATTTATGAACAACTGACAACACCATAGTTGTCCTCGAAACTTGACACCTATATTTATTTTGTTTTTTTAAAATATATATGCACTTTCTAGATTTTTCTCGATCTTGCGACTTCTTTTGCCCAACAAATATTTAAATAATTCGATGTTAAATTAATGATATTATTTCATCTTCAAGGTTTTACATTTATTTCGTCAAGTAAAATTGTAGTACTATTATTTTGGTGAAAACACCTACCAAAAACATGGTTATGATCAAAATCGAATGAATTATTAACCTAAAATTTCATATTTTATAATTTTTTTAATATGTTTTATAGACTTTAAAATTTAAAATTTTTATTGATATATAGATAATTTTTTTTTTAAAATGTCTAAAATAAAGAATAGATAAAATATTTATTCGTGCATACAAGTTCGAGTTTGAGTGTTTTGTGAATACAAGTTCGAGTTTATCCGAAGGTTCAATGATTTTTAGGACATTCTTATACAAATTAATGTTAGAAACTCTTTCATCGCCAAAGAATGCCATCGACTTGTTTGCCAACTAAATCGCAGTCCATCTTGTGTCAGAATTCCTTTTGGCAATATTATAAAGACTGTCATCAACTAATAATTGGTTTTACAATGGATCATTTATCATCTTCGACACGATTCGAAGTAGACCATTGTTTTTTTATACTTAGTTATGTCTTGTTTTAGTGCTTTGACTTATAATTTGACCAATCATTTTAATTAGATTAAAAAATTTGATTATTATATTTTAATTTTGTTTTAAACCTATAAAATTGTAAGATTAGTTCTGACTAAAATATTGATAATTAATTGTTTAGGTAATGTTTTCTGTATTCCAAAATATATAAGATGTTTGTTTTTTAAAATTGTTGTAAAATATATGATTTATGCTAATATTGTTATAGTGCATTTGTGTGTACAATACTTATTTAAATATCAAATTTAAAATTCGACAAAATTAAATAATTATTTTTTGACTAAAGAGACGTGTCAATTGATAAAGCTCAAGCTTTTGAGTGGCTTAAACTTGGTCCAGAGCACAACGTTTCATAATATTAAAATAATAATATGGTTGCAACCTGTAAGCACCAAGCAGGAGCAACTTTGGCCTTTGCATGTGTTCTTTTGATATCGTGGCCACTACGTGTCAGTGAAGCCATCTCTGATGTCACTGTACGTAGTTGCTTACATACTCCAAGCTCAAAGCCCATGGGCTTTAGATAATTATCATAGTTACTTAAGTTTTTTAAAGCTTACTAAGCTGAAAAAGCCCATTAATATTCTGATTAAACTGAAAAATTTAAGGCAAGTATTACAAATACCACATTTAAAATTCTTTTATAAAATATATTATAAAAATATATGAAAAATTCTCAAAAATACCACCAAAATATAAATTTAATCCAAAAATACTAATTTTTTTCAAAAATATCACAAAAATATTTTGGTTCCAAAAAATACCATAAAATTTGAAATAACTTTAAAATTTCAAATTTAAACTAAAAAATCTTAAAATCAAACTTCAACCCTTCAAAACTAAACCCTAAACTCTTTTTAGTAAACCGAAACTCAAAATTTCAATTTCTAAACCCTTAAAATTTATTTTTTTGTGGTATTTTTGGAACATTTGAAAGTGTGTGGTATTTTTGGAATTTTTGGTAGTGTGTGGTATTTTTGAAACTTAAACTTCTTTTGTTGGTATTTCGAGAAATTTCGCAAAAAAAAATTTCCACATATATTAATAAAAAGTTATTTTTCCTACAAATATAAAAAACTAAAATTAGCTTTATAAAATCTAAATTAATTTAAATAAAGCAACTAAACTATAAACTTGAAAACGAATTCTAAATCCAAAATAATAATAAATAATTAAATCCTTAAAATCATTTATATGTTTGTTTTATCATTTACAAATAGAAGTTTAGTGGTATTTAAGTGTTTGATGGTAATATAGTTTTTATTTATTTATTATAATGGTATTTCACAAAAAATTCAAAATTTTATTTTGATTCTTTTACATCTAGCAACATTTTGCTCAATAAATGTAGTTATATTTTCATAAATTTTGAATTTCCTTACCAATTGATAAGATGAGAGACAATATCTAATATGATCAACATATACATAAGGAAACGACATTTATCTTCCACAAATACATTTAATCCAATATGAAACCAAAATCTCAATATTTTTGAATCTATATTATTATTAATACATCACATTCTCCATCAATGAATTCTAGCAAATAGGTAGATCATGTGGAGGAGCTTCAAGAGTTTCTAATTCTCCAACACCATTCTCCACCAAAAATGCCATAGCCAATCCCCATTTTATATGAACATCTAAGTGACAATGCATAATCCAAACACCTACATAACAAAAACCACAAAAACAACAACATTATTTTCATATACAATCAGGGCCGGCCCTGAAATTATAGGATTTTAAGACAAAACAAAAACGGAGACCAATGTTTTAAACCATTAAAAATTTTAAAGATAATTAAGAAAAAATGTTAAACAAAACATGCAAAATAAGTTTTATACGAAAATGTAATGGTTGTAATTGTTTTATTGGTCAAATATGTTTGACTTTTCTTTATATTCATTTTTAATATATTTTTTTAATGTATTATGTTTTTAAATTTTCATTTTTATATGGCCAAGATAAATGTTCCATTGGATTTAGTGTAATGCCCTAAATCCTAGACCGATACTTCTTAGTCCAATAACCTATTAATATGATATTGTTCGTTTTGGATTCAAAGATCCGCACATCTTTATTATCGGGTATCACCTCCAAAAGACCTACTAATTTGGGATTGGACTCCTTATCTACTAACCAATTCTTGACTAGTTTTCCACGGTAGAAATATTTGTTTTTGACTATACATGGGTCCCACACTTAGTCTAGACTGGGTCAGACCATTTGTGCAATGTTAATAAAAAATCAGGACTGGGATTTTGAACCGACCCGAAAATTCCAAACCAGAATCTTTTGAACCGAACCGAATTACATTTTAATAACCGAACGGCACAAAAAATTCAGTTTCGGTAACCAAACCGAACTGAACCGATAAACCGAAATAACCGAATAAACAAAAAAAAAACAAACCAAATAAACCGAATAAACCCGAAAATAACCGAAAAATAACCAAAACATAACCAAATAAACCGAAAACCGAAAAAACCGACCCAAATTGAACCGATTAAACCAAATTCCCAGCCCTACAAAAAATGTTGAATCGATTTTGATTAGTACTAGTAATTACCTGGATTATCTGCAACGAATCTTATAACAGCCCATCCATTAACAGGAACTGCAACAGTATTTCTTAATGGAGGATCAACAAGATTAAACTTTGAAGTATCTTTCTTAGGATTAAAATTACCAAACCCTTCACCAACAATGTAAAAATCATAACCATGAAGATGAATTGGATGATTCTCTGAAGTAACAATATTTGTATCTTGTAAAACTACTTGAACTCTTGATCCATACTTGAGTTTATACAGTTTAGTTCCCTTAACCGGTTGAAATAGAGCTCTGCTTATGTTATTTCCGGTATAATCGAATTGAACCAGTGGTTTAGCTGGAAAATCCGTTGTGAAAACGTTACGGATTCCGTTAGTATGTGCTTGTAAAAGAGAGAAATTTGACGGTA
>OVBE01012769.1:0-13156 GCA_900406425.1 Iberis pinnata
AAAATAAGGACTCAAACATTGGTCCATCCAAATCAATATATATATATATATATATATATATATATATATTATATGTTTTCATCAAAAGTATGATATATAAAAATATAAAATAAAAATAGAACGAAAACAATAATAATTATAAAAATATAATTAAAAATATCCAAAATAAACAAAATAAATTTAAAAAATCTCAAAAACTAAATATATAAGATAGAAAATCTTAACTTATTACTTGAACTTATTTCTAATCCTTATTTTTAGATTCCTTATATATTTTAATTCTTTTCACCTGAAAATGATATTTAAAATTGGTATTTTTTTCTAAAAGGTACTGAAAAATTAATTTAATGTTAGATAATACTTAAAAACATAATTCAAAAATACCCAAATTTTGCCCAATGAAAAATATGTGAAGAACCATAATTCTCAAATGCACAAAATTTGCACGAAACAAAAAACTGTGAAAACCCTTAATTTGCATCTATCCAAAATTTGCACGAAATAGAAAAATGCGTGAAAACCCTAATTCTCATATGCACAAAATTTGCACGAAACAAAAAAATGCGAGAAAATCATAATTTGCATATGCACAAGATTTGCACGAAATATGAAATTGTGAAAAAACCATATGTACAAAATTTGCACGAAACAGAATACTGTGAAAAAACCTAATTCGTAGATGCACGAAACAAAAAAACTGAAAAATTCCAATTCGCATATGCATGATTCACAAAACAAAAAACTGCGAGAAAACCACATATGCACAAATTTGCATGAAAATTTAAAAAGAATAATACTTTAAAAATCTGCACATGATATTAATATTATAGAATATAAATAATGGTTACCTTCAAATTAAGATCCATTGAAATATGTGATATGAAAAGTTCGACGCCCACATTATATATATTGAATTCAATACGAAATTCAAGAGAAAATCTACAAATAAAAGGTATTATAAATAGAATTAATATATATTAAAAAATTTAATATGTTACAAAATATTAAAATTATCAAAATATATACATATTCCATCTATACATCTAACTTTAATAGATTCACTTGAATATATGCTGATAATAGAAGATTAAGGCATCCACATTCTATAAATGGAGTTCCATATAAATTTTAATGGAAACCCTAAAAAGATAAAAAAATAAAAATTAATTATTAAGATTAATATGACTATAAATAAAAATTTAAACGTGATAGAATGCTTAACTGATCGTACGGATGGATGTAAAACGATAATGACCCATTATATGAACGTTTTTGTTCACAATCATGACGCTCAAAAGGAAATTGAACCATAATAACCTATAATAAAAGGAAAAAGTTTGGAACATGAACAAATTTATACAAAAATTACTTAAACATTAATAAAACCAAAAATATACATATGTTAGGATATGATGTATACACACCGAAACAAAAATGTTTGAAATATTTGACATAATATATCAAAATAATAATAAACTAAACAATTTAAATTATAATACAAAAAGTTGGAATTAAGACTTCTAACAATCAAATGATTGGATCATATTCTCGTTTAGTTTTTGCAATTGAAACTTAAATGGTTGTCGTTTACTCCGACCATCATTATGGCAAAAAATACAGAACGAAAGAAGAAGAAAAAACGATTATAAACATAAAAATAATAAAAAAAATCGGACCTTCAAAATTTGAGAGAAATTGAGAGAAGATGTGTATTATTATAGGATGTGTAAAGAACCCTATTTATAGGTTTAGATTAAAAATAAACAGGAAGAATATGTCATAATATATGAGTTTATCTCTTCATAACGATACTATAATTAATATAAATATATTAAATTGTATATACATATAAATATTAATTTAAATATCGATATCAACATGCCATGTAGGATGTACTCTGAACATGTGTCGTAAAGATAATTGTTTTAAATCCCGTAACGATATTTTCAAGTATTAAAATCAGAGTCAGCACGCCACATATACATCGGCGTTAAGACACATTGGCGAATTAATGGCACAATCGTAAATAGGTTGAATTCATTAAATCCAAAAGAGTAATTTTTAGGTGCCAATATTGAACGTGGTCGTGAAACCTAAGCGAAACAACTTTGTATTTATTATATAAGATATTATTATTTTAATAAAAGCATTTAAATATTTAAATTTGTATTATTTTAAAATATATAAAATTTGATTTCTGTATAAAAATAAATTTAAATGTAATTTTATAATCACAACTATATTTTAAAATAATATTTTTAAAAAATTCAGTTAAAAAAATTAAAATTTTTCAGTTTTTTTTTTGCATTGTTGATTTGGATCTGGATCCGGATCCGTCCCACCCCTATATTTAACATACCTTTGTGATAAAACGATTTAATGGGCGATTTGAGATAAAGATGGTTGAATTAAACCACCCACGTTTTACATTTTCAAAAAATATACTATATTTTGTTAAATGATTTCACTATAAATCATTTTTGCATATGTATAGCTATTTTGACTTTTTTGTCAACTAAAAAAACTTTATGTATTATGCCTTTTTGTTTAAAAACTAGAGGAAGTTCTTGAAATATTGTCAAAAGAAGTTTAAATTCTAATATTATCACACACTCCCAAAAGTTTCAAAAATACCACAAATATAAAAAGTGGATTTTAAGGGTTTAGAATTTTAAATTTTGGGTTTGGGTTCACTAAATAAGTTTATGATTTAGTTTTGAAGGGGGTAGAGTTTGGTTTTGGGGTTTTAGGGTTTAAATTTGAAGTTTTAAAGCTATTTCAAAATTTGTGATATTTTTGGAACAAAAACGTTTTTGTGGTACTTTTGGAAAAAATGTGGTATTTTGGAACTTTTAGGAGTGTAGTATTTTTGGAATAAACCTAGTTTTTATGGTATTTTTGAAAATGCCCCTAAAAACTAACATACTTCAAATTTAAATTATATGTATAATGACTTTTTATTCACTAAAATATAATTCAATTTAACATATTATATTTTCAATTCTAAAAAATATTTATATTTGATTATTAAGCATCTTCTATAATTTGTGCTCAAAAATTTGGTTAGAAAAGGTTATTAAGAAAATTTATAAGTTAAAGTAATTAAAAATATCAATTGTTTGGGTTAAGGAATAAATACTCTTTTCTCTTCACGTTCTAGAATTTATATTTTAAATTGTATTTAGGAAAGATTGTAAAAAAAATTCACTTTTCAAGTTTTAACAAAAATATCTTTAATTTTCAAGAAAGCCAAATAAATCTCAAAATTATTAGATTAGTTTACTTGAATTCCCGAATTTTTATTGATAAACTCATTTTGATTCTAACAAAAATCAACCGTTTTTTTCCCCACTAACACACTTACGTAAAGACATTTTTTGAATCTACAACCAATAAGGAAATATATTAGTGCAGGTGATCAAAACGACACCATTTCAGCTCAAATTGTCACGAAGCCTAGCATGAAGCCCAAAGATGAAATCGAGCCCAAGAAGAAAACAGAGCAACGGTTGAATGTGTGCTTCAGCTCCAAACCTGCAAAAGAAGACAAAAACAGAGGATTTTGTCAAGAAAAGCAGAAATCGTACAAGACTGCCACAGCAACATTTACAAGCCCAATGGCTAACAGATTTGATGATCTTGGGAATGTGGAGCAAATGGAATGAAGACAAGTGGCAACTCACAGCTCATTTTACCTACAAATCAAGATTTGTATTCGAGTATAAAAGATGAACTTGTGTGTAATTGGTTTTGTTAAGTGAAATGAAAATCAAAGTTTCTCTCTAAAACATCTTCTTCACTAACTCTTACATGGTATCAGAGCCATGAAAGAGCTCTATTCTTTCCATCTTTGAACATTACTAACTGTGTCACTGTCAAGCTCTCGGATAATAATTACATCTTGTGGAAGTCCCAGTTCGAGTCATTTCTCAATGGTCAAGGCTTCGAATGGTGCTGTGCAGAAACCAACCCGGCTTATCATTATACCATGCATTGATGGGAGAAACACAGAAGTACGAAATCCTGATTTTGCCTCTTGGATCAGGGCAGACCAAGTGGTCATGTCATGGCTACAAGGATCTTTGACAGAGGATATCCTAAGTGTGGTAGTTGGATCTACATCTGCACAAGAGGTATGGACTAATCTGGCTAAACACTTTAATAGAGTTTCATCCTCTCAGCTATTTGAACTTCACAGAAAACTACAAACTGTTTCCAAGAGAGATAAGTCCATGGATGAATATCTAATAGAGGTAAAGAACATATGTGACCAGTTAACTTCTATTGGGAGTCCAGTCACTGAGAAGATGAAAATATTTGCTGCCATTCATGGTCTCACCAGAGACTATGATCATGTTATTTCAGCTATTGAAAACTCAATGGATCTATTTCCTGGTCCAACTTATGAAGACATAACCTACATACTAAAAGGATATGAAGATAGGCTGAAGAAATACAATGATACCCCATCTGTTAACACTCATCTAGCTTTCAACGTCACAAGGGCACCAAACAATGGATACTATACCAACAGAGGTAGAGGACAAGGCTTTGGTAGGTTTGGCAAAATAGAAAGAGGATCCTTTTCCACTAGAGGACGTGTCTTTCATCAACAACTGTCCTCAGGATCTACAGCCACTACCAATGATGAAACTAGGCCAACTTGCCAGATATGTGGAAGAGTAGGCCACCATGCCTTGAGATGCTGGCACAGATTTGAAAACAGCTATCAAGATCAGTCTCAAGAGGTTACAACAGCCTTAGCTGCCATGAGGGTAACAGAAGTTCCAGATAACTCAGGAGGGGAATGGTTCCCTGACACAGGAGCTACGACTCATGTAACTAACTCACCTCATCATATTCAGGAGTCTCAACCATACCATGGATCTAACTCAGTCATGGTAGGTGATGGAAACTATTTGCCCATCACACATACTGGTTCAGCTTCACTTCCAATTAAGTGAGGTATAATTCCTCTCAAAGATGTACTATTTTGTCTAGAGATAACAAAATCTTTGTTGTATGTTTCTAAAGTTACATCAGATTATCCCTGTGCTTTCACATTTGATGATTTGAATGTTGTTGTTAAGGACAAAATCACTCAGAGAGTTCTGACTCTAGGCCCAAAGCTTGATGGTCTTTATCTGCTGGATGGCAAGAAGAATGAGGTTTTCCATGTAGCTAGACAATCAGCAGCAAGTGACACAGTGTGGTATTACAGACTTGGACATCCTAATCCTCCAGTTATCCAGCAACTCTCTAAAGCTCAGTCTAAATTCATAAATAAGAGCACCAATGAAATGTGTTCATCATGTCAACTTGGCAAAAGCTCAAGACTGCCTTTTTCTACTTCTACTTTTGTTGCTTCTAAACCATTAGAGAGAATCCATTGTAACTTATGGGGTCCTTCTCCAGTTATTTCTATTCAAGGATTTAGATACTATGTAGTCCTTATTGATAACTATTCAAGGTACTGTTGGTTTTATCCACTCAAGAAGAAATCAGATTTCAATTATATATTCACCAATTTCCAGCACATAGTTGAGAATCTATTTCAAGCTAAAATTGGCTCTTTCCAATGTGATGGTGGTGGGGAATTCACTAACAATGTGTTCCTAAGTCACCTCCAGAAGTCTGGTATTCAACAGTTCATTTCTTGTCCACATACACCCCAGAAAAACGGGTTAGCAGAAAGAAAACACAAGCACCTCATTGAGTTAGGCTTAACCATGCTGTTTCAGAGCAAAGTTTACCTTCAAATGCTTCAAAGGATAATAAGAGTCCATATGAAATATTTTTCAAGATCAAGCCAGAATACTCTGCTCTACGAGCTTTTGGCAGTGCATGTTATCCAACTCTGAGAGATTATCAAGCACACAAGTTTGAACCAAAGTCCTTAAACTGTGTGTTCTTGGGATACAACAACAGATACAAAGGATACATGTGTATATATCCACCAACTGGGAAAGTATTCATCTCAATACATGTGATATTTGATGAGTCTAACTATCCTTTCAGCAACATTTATGTCCACTTACAACAAAAAGTGAACAAACCTTTACTGTCTGACTGGCAACAGAGTTTAATACCTCAGGCAACAATGCCTCCTACATCTTCAAATACCTCTCAACCAGCTGAAGTTGTCCATTTAAATCCTCTACCTTCAACACCAACGCCACCTTCAACAGTTCATCCTACACCAGTTCCAACACCAGTAAACAACATATACAACACCAGTTCCTACAACAACTCCTACACCAGTCTCTACACCTAGTCCAGATATTCAACTCGAGCCTACCACAGGGGAGAGTGAAAGTCCTGGGTGTACGTCAGGCTTTGAACCTGTTAATATAGGCAACAACTTTCACTCTTCTCCTATTGGGATAGGACCTGTTGATCACTCTGCCTCATCTTCACAGAGCAACTCAAATTCAACAAGCATATCTACAAGTCCTTTTCCTGAAGTACCAGTAACATCGCTCCTAGATCAACCTACAACAACTATGCTAGTTCAACCAAATCTGCATCCTGTGGTCAACAGATCAAGAGCAAGTATTTACAAACCTAATCCTAGATACGTCTTACTCACTCACAAGGTAGAACATCCTGAACCAAGACAGTCACTGAAGCTTTAAAACACTCAGGCTGGAAAGCAGCAATGTCTGAAGAAATGCAGAACTGTTCTAAAACCAACACATGGAGTCTTGTACCATATACACCAAACATGAATGTTCTAGCGTATAAATGGGTATTCAAGACAAAGCTCAATGCAGATGGTTCTCTAAATAAACTCAAGGCTAGACTAGTAGCCAAAGGTTTCAACCAAGAAAAAGGAATTGATTATTTAGAAACTTACAACCCATTTGTAAGAACTGCAACAATCAAACTAGTTCTACATGTTGCAACAGTGATGAATTGGAGCATCAAACAATTGGATGTAAAGAATGCTTTCCTACATGGAAATTTAGAAGAAAAGGTCTATATGAAGCAACCTAGTGGCTTTGTGGACAAAGCCAAACCAGACTATGTGTACCAATTACATAAGTCTCTATACAGATTAAAACAATCCCCTAGAGCATGGTATAACAAATTTAGTGATTACCTCCTTGAATTTGGCTTCATATGTAGCAACTCAGATGCATTACTCTTTGTCTGCAAGAAAGAGAAGGATGTGATGTTCCTATTACTCTATGTTGATGACATTATTGTCACTGGTAGCAACTCTAAAATGATAGCAAATCTGTTACAGAAGTTACATGAGCAATTCAGGATGAAAGATATGGGAGAAATACACTACTTTCTCGGAATCCAAGCACACAAACATCCAAAAGGATTGTTCTTATCTCAACAAAAGTATGCAGAAGACCTGTTAAAGACTGCAGCAATGGAACACTGCTCACCTACGCCAACACCATTACCTCTGCAATTGGATAAAGTACCTGATCAGTCTACCAAATTCACTAATCCAACCTTTTTTCGTAGTCTTGCAAGTAAATTACAATACCTCACTCTCACAAGGCCAGATATCCAATTTGCAGTAAATTATGTGTGCCAGAAAATGCATAGTCCAAGTGTATCTGACTTCAATCTCCTGAAAAGAATACTAAGATATGTGAAAGGAACAACCACAATGGGACTGTCTTTTACAAAAGAAACAGATTGCACATTAAGAACATACAGTGATAGTGACTGGGCAGGTTGTAAGGAGACGAGACGTTCTACATGAGGCTATTGCACATTCCTTGGCCTGAATATCATCTCATGGTCCTCCAAGAAACAAGAAATTGTATCAAGAAGTTCTACAGAGGCTGAATATCGGTCATTGTCAGATACAGCTACAGAACTCACTTGGATTGGTAAAGCATTACGAGAATTGGTGTACCACTTCATCAAACACCTGTTCTCTTTGGTGACAACTTTTCTTCCATCTATCTAACAGCCAATCCAACCTTTCACAATAGGTACAAACACTTTAACTCACTACCATTATGTGCGTAAAAGAGTGGCATTGGGATCCCTCATTGTGAAACACATACCTGCACATCATGAGTTGGCAGACATATTTACTAACTCTTTACCGTTTTAAGCCTTCAATCAACTCAGACACAAGCTCGGTGTAGGTGTTCCACCAACACTTCGCTTGAGGGGGAATATTAGTGCAAGTGATCAAAACGACACCACTTTGCAGTTAGCTCAAATTGTCATGAAGCCCAGCATGAAGCCCAAAGATGAAATTGAGCCCAAGAAGAAAACAAAGCAGCGGTCGAATGTGTGCTTCAGCTCAAACCTGCAAAAGAAGACAAAATAGAGGATTTTGTCAAGAAAAGCAGAAATCGTACAAGACTGCCACAGCGACATTTACAATCCCAATGGCTAACAGATTTGATGCTCTTGGGAATGTGGAGCAAATGGAATGAAGACAAGTGGCAGCTCACATCTCATTTTACCTAGAAATCAAGATTTGTATTCGAATATAAAAGATGTACTGTTTTGTTAAGTGAAATGAAAATCAAAGTTTCTCTTTAAAACATCTTCCTCACTAACTCTTACAAAATAAAGTGCTGAAAGTGAACAAACGATTCTAATTATGAGCAGTTCTATCAAATAGGGGTGCCTTTGTATTTTGTGTCTTGTGACGATGCACGAACTAAAACTCTTTAACCCATAAAAAGGTAAACTCTCCTACCTCTACTGAAAAAGTTGTTCATTCTACTGGTTTTGTGAAGGCAAACTCTATGAGCATTTTTCAAAAAAGTCAATGATAAATATTTGACAATAACGATCTTTCTTTAATAAACACTCCAAAATCCATGATAAACTCTATGTGTACGGGACCCAAAATGTCAAATTTATACTACAATTATGGAATCTAATCTTATCCCATTTTTCATCACATCATGTTTTCATAAGTCATTCACACAACAAACAAGCAATATTATCATAATCCTAAAAATACCAATCTATGTCGCAACAACATCATCTAAATACAAATTAATTCATACTTAATTTAATTGAAACTCTCTCAGGCCCAATATTCGAGGTAGGGTTTCGTCTTCATCTTCAGACTTCTTGCGGCGGCGGTGCTGGCTTAGGTCGACGTCGCCACTGCTCCCTTCGTCACAACGTCTCGCTCTGCTTTGCTTTCTCTAAGAGTTGTTTCAGTCTTCGCTCTCTAAGTCAAAGATGGTTCTTTTGGTCTCGTTGGTTGTCAATGTTCGAGTCGGAGGTGGATCTTTGGATCCGTCAGCCTCTGCTCTTTCAGATTCTATGCTATCGGTCGCCACTTTTGACTTAACTCCACTGATTCAGGCGCTTCTCTGTTCACTGGAAATCAAGTAGGTGGTTTCCGGCGTGACGGCTCATTCTCGCCAAGACTTCTCTTTGGATCTGCCAATGAACCTTTGTCTCCACCACTCTTGTTGAGATCTACTCGAGATGGTCCTCTCAACGAAGATGAACACCACCAATTCTCCGCCGCACTGTTAATAGCGGCTTGTTACCGAACCAAGCTTTACTCAACTTGGACTCATGATGTCCCATTTGAAGTAAGCATCTCTGTATCCTCCTTGCTCTCTTGGTAGGGGTTGACAGACAACATATTCTCTCCGGCTTTTGAATTTTTTTTTCATTTTCGGTACGGTATTGCCAATGATGTCGAAATTTCTTGGGTCATTGGAGAAGTTGTTGTATTGTCAAACCATACCAATAGCTTAGTAATGGACCGAACAAACTTTCTCCCATATTCTTCCTTTAGATCAAGCCTTGGAAATTATGTAGTAATCTACTATCGTCTTGAACTAGCCCCAAGTTATTATCAAGGACTCACCTCTCAATCACTTGTCTCTGTATTTCGTTTTGTGTGGTCTTTGGTCTTATGCTCATTGATAGATCATCAGACATATGATTTCATGAGTTTCAAAGAAGTGTCAAATTTCATCGTCATATGTTTTATGGTATCTTTTATCTCAAATAGTGCTTTTTCGGATTAAAAGCTTTTTTCGTGTCGAAAGCTAATGATTTTGGAGAAACGCAGCTCCTTAGACTTCCTTCTAGAAGAGAAGTCTTTAACAATTTTCTTCTGCCGGAGTCGGAAGAGATCATTTACTCCATCCTCCTTTAAGTAAAGGAGAGAATCCTACTTCCATTAACTTCCCTCTTTTGGAGAGGTGAAATTTCTCCGGTTGAAAAACCGAGAATCTTTGACATGTTTTTAACCTCACTTGATCTTTGTGAAGATGTAGTGGCATTCGCTTTGGCGATTTTAGAAAGGATTGATTCTTGGTCAAAGTTACCTTTGAAGATGACCTTCTTCCATTTAGAAAATGCAATCAGAGTGAGCATAATTTTCAAGTCGAAGACGCTCATTTCTAAAAGTTTTTTTGATGTTTCACCAAATTGTTATCAATTTGAGTGGTTATCCTTGTGTTATTGGAGCTCTAAGTCTACTACTTTTTCTTTTGAGCTTCTAATTTGTGTATTGAATGATGACATTAATCATTTTGTAACCGTTTAAGAATGGAATGAGATAGTTATGACAAAAAAGAACCGAGGTTAACCAAAACCATTCTTTCTCCCCATTGCAGTATGTCTACGATGACTATTCTTAACCACTAAATCAACTGTTTAATTTGTGTTTTAGAATTGGAAATTTTACCCGAAATTTGACTCGAACGAAAATCGAACCGAAAAACCTGGAACTAAAACTGAACTGTATTTTCAAATAATCCGAATGGTTTTTATAATTTTGTTTGGAAAGATACCAAAACCAAATCGGAACCAGAATCCGAATGAATTTATATATATTAGTAATTTTGATTGGGTAATTTGAATTTTTTGTTGCATATTTCGGCTTCTTTAATTGGGTAATTAAGGTAATTCAAATTTTAGTTTGGTTTTTGGACTCAAACTATCTTAATTATCCATGTTACCCAAAAAATCTAAGCCGTAAATTCAAAATAAAAGATCAAAAATCTAAATTATCCGAATAACCTAAACCAAAATCGAAAAATCCGAACAAAAGAAATCTCGGCTCCATATCAGGTTTTAGTAAAAACTAAAACTCGACCTAAACCGAACCAAAATACACTTAGTTCCTATTTGGATCTTATATAATCGGACATGAAAAACCCAAAACCAAAATGTCCACCCTTGTCATTTTATTATTTTGCAAAAACTCCATGTATATAGCTAGCCACCACTCAGCACTAAAACGCCGTCATTTGACGCCTGAAATTCACCCATTCCGCCGAGTCAACTCCTTATTTTCCCTCATATGCGAGGAGTCAAATCCCCTATACCACCACTCAATCTCTTATACCACTAATTCATTAATTGTACCTGAAATTACAAAAGTAACCTTAGCTTAATTGGGGGAAAATCGAAATGTTGGTTAGAAATGAGTGAATCTCGGTTTGAAGAGTCTCTGGTTTGAGCCTCTTTAATTTTGGTTTGAGATTCAATTAAAAAAATTGAAAAAAAAAATCTTCTTCTACATCGCACTCGAGACTGCGACCTCCCCCAACAGCTCAGCTCAACTCAGCTCCTCTTCTCCGGCGACGTCGTCGGACCTGGTTGTTTCCATAGACGAGCATTTATGTCGGTGATGTAGGAATACAGGTTAATTCTTCTCTCATGTGACTACATATAGTGATTTAGGGTTTGTAATTGGATTTGATGAATTTGGGGGAATTTCTCACATTTCATTTGGTGCTATAATTGATAATTGAAGTATATTGGTGATTGTATGGGATTGAATTGAACGTTGAGTAGATTTGCAATAGAGGAGATTTTTATATTGAATTTTTTCCCGAGACAAAGAATCCCATTCGCATAAGCAAAACTTAGTACAACTAGTAGAACTGGTAATTGTAGTACTCTGTAAAACTGCGTATAACTGTAGAGGACTCGGTAGAACTGAGAACAAATTATATAAGTAGAACCTTTTTTTTTTTTTTTGCAGGATACAATGGCGAAACATGTGAGCGTATATTTCAAATTCAAAGGTTGCATGTATAGTGTAACCTTGAAGACAACATTGGAGGATATAAGTTTGGCAATGTTGGAAGAAAGGTTGTATAAAAAGCTTGTTTTGGATGAAAGTAAAGTTAAACTGTCATTGAGGTACATGCCTTTGGTGGTTGGATGTGAGGAACAACTAACTATTTTTGATGATGAAGATTTGTTTGTTTACCTAACGTCCATTGATAGAGAGAACCGTAGAAGTCTTTTGTTAGTTGAGGAGATGAGTAGACCATATCAGTTAGAGAAGCTGTCAAGAGTGGGCATAAGTTCGATTGGTATGAACTACGAAGTGTTGGAGGGGAATGACGATGAAATGGGATGTAATGCCATAACTCTGTACGTAGAAGATGGGCAAGAAAATGCAGAGAAAGAGTTGAAAGAGGCAGAGAATAATGCTGATGATATAAGAGAAGTTGATTGTATGGATACGAACACCGCAAATGAGATGGATACCCCGAATGAGTATGTTGAGCAAATACCTCTAGAAAAATGTAGTCAACTTATAGAGGAGTGGGAAGATGGATTGGGTCTGAGTAAGCTTCAAGAATTTCCAAGCAAAAAAGCAATTCAAGAGGTGGTGGATAGAGCTGCATTTGGTGAATGCTTTCGTTATTAACGGAAAAGTCGGATTGCAAACGTTTGGTTGTGAAATGTTGTGTAGAAAGCTGTAAATGGGGTTTTCGAGCTTCAAGAATTCCATAGATCAAAATATTTTCTATAAGGAGGTATATGGGTGTGCATACATGTTCTCAGACTAGTCAAAGTCAAATCAGCAAGAGCAAGAGGAGAGGCTCAGCAGATTTAGTTGCATTTTTTTGAATGAGGAATATCCTGGAAAAGTGAAAACTCCTGTTCCGAGAAATATCATGGATCTTCTACAGCTAAAACTTGGAGTAAAAATATCCTACTCCACAGCATTAAGAGGGAAAATCCAAGCTATTTCTAATTTGCGTGGTAATTCAGAAGATAGTTACAAGATGCTTGCAAGCTACTTGTACATGTTAGAGCAAGTCAATCCAGAGACAAAAACATGTGTGAGTTGGATGAGGCAGGTAAGTTCAAGTACCTTTTCATAGCATTGGGAGCTTGTATTGAAGGGTTTGTGGTCATGAGGAAAGTAATAGTTGTGGATGCA
>OVBE01012770.1:0-13156 GCA_900406425.1 Iberis pinnata
TATATATATATATATATATATATATTACATCGCTATTATATTGTTTTGAAAAGTTTACAAAATATATATATATATAAAACGCAACCACACCATAATTGGTGGATTACAATATCATAGTGCGTTTTTTTAACAATTTCCCCTCAATCTTATCCACCACACTATTATTTTAGTTGCTGTAATTTTTATTTAACTTGGTGAATGAAAATAATACCACTCCACATTGTCAATGACTATGGATGCCCATTCACAGCCTTAATTAGTCATTATATACTAATGTATAGGATGCTCCTTGAGTTTTAAAATAATATTGGTTTTACCTAGGATCAAATGACTTAGAGGTATATCGGATATGAAATTTAATATAATTTGTATTAAATGAAAATCCAATGTTATTTAGAAATAAAATTTAAATTTTTTTATAAAATTCATTCTTATAAAATCTAATGTCTTTTCTTCTGCAAGGTTCATCTCTCAGAATGTGATGCTATTAGTAATATTTTAGTTCGGTACAAAAACGCATCAAATCAATGTATTAACCTAGCGAAGTTGACAATTATTTTTGGGAAAAAGATTCCCAGTAGGATCGATACTTATTAAAAGTACGATTAGGAATTTTTTCTGAGGGGGTGGTGGTAAATATTTAGGGATCCCTGAACAACTACAAGGCTCCAAGGCCAAGATTTTTGCGTATGTAAAGGACCGTCTCAGTACACGGATCAATGGATGGTCAGCAAAGTTTTTGTCCAAAGGGGGAAAGAAAATTATGATCAAGTCAGTTGCACAGGCCCTGCCGACGTATATCATGTCTTGTTACAGATTACCGAAAGGTCTTCTTCAAAAGCTCACAAGTGCAATTGCTAGATATTGGTGGACCACGAAAAGTGAAGGTGGTGGAATTCATTGGGTGTCTTGGAATAAAATGTGCCTACCGGAAAATATGGGAAGCATGGGGCTTAGATCCCTAGACGTGTTTAATCAAGTGTTGCTGGCGAAACAGTGCTGGAGGATGTATTCCAAACCGGAATAACTTTTTGCAAAAATATTCAAAGGGCGATACTTCCGACAGAGTTTGCCTTTTTTGGCACCAAAACCAGTACGTCCATCGTATGGATGGAAAAGTATCTGGGATGTCCGTTCGGTTCTACGACAAAATCTGAGACGGATAATTGGCAGTGGGATTGAAACTAAAGTATGGGTGGATAAGTGGATCCCTGGACCATCTCCACACCCCGGGTACAGTTTATCAACCATTGGTGACCCTGAATTAAGAGTGCGGTCTCTCTTGAAGGCATACAGAACTACATAGAATACATATTTTCTTAAGCAACTGTTTCCTCTGGATATTATTCCCCAAATATTAAGCTTACGTCCATCACGACTGCAGAATGAAGGTTATTGCTGGAATTTTACACCATCAGGTTCTTACACGGTTAAATCAGGGTATACTCGGCTTGCCTCTGCCTTTTGTGACGAATTAGCATTTGTTTCTCAGTTACCATCGGTTAATACACTTAAGGAAGAAGCCTGGAAAAGGCAAGCACCTCCTAAGTTGAATCACTTCTTATGGCAAATACTCTCGGGTGCCATAGCTGTTAATGTACAGTTATCAAAGCGTAATCTAAGAATTGACCGTATATGTTCTCGCTGTGGCGATGCTGAAGAAACGGTGAATCACGCAATATTCACATGTCCACCAGCGTACCAAGTTTGGACTTTGTCGCCCATCCCCACGGGTCTAGATTGTTTTCCTACATCTAGTTTGCTCGAGAATGTCCAGTTTCTATGTTCTCAAGCAACTTCGGCAAATGATAATATCCTTACAAGAGACATTATCCTTTGGATCATGTGGTTTAACTGGAAAGCACGAAATAATAAATTGTTCAATGAGAGGAACTGGGATCCTCCAGATATCTTATCGTTAGCCTTAAAGGACGCCTCTGATTGAAGCTACGCCCATAATGGCGCAGCAGTACTTCATCGGAAGTCTCGAGACAACATTACCCAAATGTGTGTCCAACCGATGGTATCCACGGGAAATAGTTGCTTTATTGATGGTTCTTGGCTTAAGGATGCCCAGAATTGTGGGTTAGGTTGGATTACGAAGGATACATACAGCAAGGTCACCTTAATGGGGTCCTGAGGTGTGTTTCGGGCAATTTCACCATTGCACGCGGAATTGCTTAACTTGATTTGGGCCATACACAACCTACATAGGATGAACTTCCAGTGTGGAACTTTCTACACGTATTCTCAAGAACTGCTCAATATGCTACTCGAGCCCGCGGATTGGCCAGCTTTTGCTTAAGAATTGAAGGACGTGCAAAATTATAGACAATACTATCCGGAGGTCAAATTCCAGTACTGCCCTCGATTACAGAATACGCATGCAGATCTTCTAGCTCGTGAGGATCGGAAAAGAAAACGACCATTCACCTTCGTAGGGTCTAGCTTACCATGGTGGTTTCGTCGCAATGCCTTTGTCGTCTTTTAATAGTTTTGAAATGTTGTGTATTTGGTGACAAAAAAAGAAAAATATGTATTAAAGAGTTAGAAAAAACTCATGAAATCTGCTATTACTGGAAATATTTTTTTAAAAATACAAATTTCAATTATCATGATTTTAGGTAAGATTGTAAAGAATTTTCAAACAAATCAGCTAAACTTCTTCGATTCATCTAAAATCATACAAAAACTCATTAAAACACAAATCATCTCTAATGTTTGTTTCTATACACCCCTTAGTGTCATTTCTTTTGTCATGTTATCAGGTTAGAGACTAAATCTGACCACTTGTTAAGCGAGTGCATTTTTTCGTATTTATGAAGTTTGTGTTAAGGAAAACAAATATATAACATTTTTTCTAATTAATTCTCTATAATTTACACAAATAATAATTCAAATATTTCACTATTTTAGTTAATTTTTTTAAAAGTTGTATTTTTTAGTATTACTTATTAAAATTGTATAAAAAGTTAAAACATTTATCAATAGGAACAAGAAACAAAAATCCAAAACATATAGAGTAAGAATTAAAAGTAGAGGGAGTAGTATTAGATGTTACTTGTCGGATAATAGTAGCAATCATTCATGTTTCATATTTTTATTTAATTCATCCTAAAAATGGTAACTTTTATAAACTTCTTCGAATCGTGGTGGTTTAATATTTTTCTTTGCATTTTATGTAATTTTTTGTATCTTTTTCTTTTTCTCATACTAGATGTCGATGGTCACAAATAGTGACGAATCTAAAACAAATTTAACCGGAAGCATATTATTTTATATATATACAAAATATACATGTACCAAAAAATTCTTAACTTGATAATATATATATATATATATATATATATATATATATATATATGAGATTCTCAAAACTAGCACAAAAAATAATTATGTTTCAAAAATACCACACATTCTTATAAAATTTTAAATATATCACAAAAAACAAATTTATAATAATTTTAAAATCTTAAATTTAAACTTTAAACTCCCAAAACTGGACCCTACACTATTTAAAACTCAACTTTAAATTCTAATAAGTGAATCCAAACTCGGAAATTAAATTCTAAACCCCTAATATATTAATTTTATGTTTATAGTATTTTTGAAAAAAAAATTAATGGTATTTTTAGAACATTTTGGAACGTGTAATACGTTTATCCAAAAATTATTTTTTTATGGATATTTTATGGAATTTCTCCCTCTATGTATTAACATAGATAAAGTTAATAAAAAGATGGTTAAGTACATCAAACATTTGAAAAACTATATATTAACATAGACAAAGTTAATAAATGTAAGCAGATAAAACTAAAAAAAAAAAGAAAAAATAAAAATAGATAATAAAGAACATAAATAGATCACTTTTTATCGGAGGCATTCACTTAAATATTCAACAAAAATGTTACATGAATCAAATTGTCATATGTTACAAAACAATTTTAAAAGAAAATTAACCGGGAATATTGTTTTATTGATAATTGCAAGAAAAAAAATTCATATGCCCATTTATCTAAATTTTAGTATCAAAGAAAATATTCTATATGTTTCACTTTAATAATGTTTTATATAATATGTAAAATTTTATTATTTATATATTGCAGCATGATTTTCGATTTATTAAGATTCGTTGTTATTAATAACATTTTTATAAGAAAACCAATTAAATAAAATATATGCATTTGATTAATTAGAGTATAAAAATTTTAAATGAAAAAGAACATGAAAAACTAGTCGTGCCACAATGTAAGGAGAAAAGGCTTTAAAGTAAAAAAAGTGAGTGGTAGAGACAATTGAGAGAGGGTGTTTTGTGAACAACAGCTAAGAAATGGACCCATTTTGAAACTGCAATCATTATTAACCAAATGTCAATGGAAACTGCATTTATTACAATTGATAATTCATGTGTTTTGTAAGTCGGTAACTCTCTTCATGAGATGATATTTCTTTGGTGACTGAAACATTTTGAAGTGCAGATTTTCACTTCCTATTTATTATTCGTGAACTTTGTGGATTTTTAGTCATGAGTCAAATTACATACTCCCTCCATTCTTGAAAGAATGATGTTTTAAAAATTAATTTTGTTTTTAAAAGAATTATGTTTTAGATAAAAATACTTTAAAAGAAAAACATAAAGTAAAGTAAAAGTTGCTTTCTTTAATTTATGTAAAAACTCTAAAACATTATTTTTTCAAGAACGGAGAAAGTACTAAAAAGTCTTATATAGAATTAGTACATACATTGTCACTGTGAGCAACAATCTTTTGGAGACATGTTTCAATAATCTTCGTAGACAGGGGTGGATGCACACTTGAGAGAATGGTGCACTTGCACCCAACCAAATTTTGTAAATACTAATATATTCTTGTATAGAAAAACTATTGTGCACCTATTTTTTTTCTTTTTTCCAATCACTTCTATTTATCTCAAATCACTTAATTCTATAATTAAAAATTCAAATTTATAAAACTATATCAAATTAACTTTGATTTATGTCTTAGTTCTATTTTTAAATATGATTCAATGCATTAAATTTAAATCGTTATTGATTTATACATGATACAAAATGAATATATCTTCTAAATTCAGCTAATTGGTATATTTTTCAAGAAAATGGTTACAGTGCACCTTTATTTTGTTTCAATATTTTAAAATAAATAATATCAAACAAATATAATAACTCTAATTATAATACCTAATATGAAAATAGTTATATTTTGATTATATATATATATATATCTATTTTGGTTTTATACTGAATACTTCTATATTTACTGAAATATATAAATATAATTAGTTAATTATATTAAATTATTATTTAAACTAAATAAATATATAAGTTAATTTGTGCACCCAATAAAATTTTGTTCTAAATCCGCCCCTTCTAGTAGATAGACTTTTGACTTTATACCTTGGATCTTAGGTTTGTTTTCTAGCTTCCCGATTTTGTTTTTACACAAGGTTCCCATTTGATCCTTCATTGCCTCTTGTCGAAAACTCATAATCATTACAGTATTACTCATGAATTCTTCTTAATCAAATCATCCAATACCTTCAAGATTCTCTTTCAGTTCAGTCTCATATTCACTACCACCTCTTGAACCATATTTATTTATTTTCATATTCGCCCTTGACATTTTCCTAAGTCTGCTCCTTCTCCATAATTTTGAAGACATTAATTTATCCTCAACAAACAATATGTTCATACTTATGATGCATTTCTTTTCATTTAGCAACCATACTTTATATTCTTTTACACCAACTCAAAATTGAATACTTTAGATTCCCTAAGAGGACACATATAGATTCCAAGAATTTTTTTAATTATTTTATATTTTATGCTGACTTTTACAATATAATTATTTAAAATTATAATTGTCTAATTAATTAAATTTATTCTTAGTTTTACTGGTTTTGTGTAATTACTTACAAAGTTATTGTTTATCTATGTATAATTCTCCCTAGTTAATAATATAGATGAGAATATACGATTAATTAGTCAATTGTGTTTGCATGTTGGAATTATATATTCTTTCACAATGATAGTTATAGGCAATGTCAATTGTCATTTAATAAAGAAGGCTTTAGTCATAATCTATATATTTCTAGCTTCTTATATGTAAGAGTATTTTGATCGATTTAATCACTCTTTTTGTGTTTGAATTTTACTTTGTATAGAAGCGTTTACTAAATATGTTGTATCTAAAAAAAAAAAAAAATGTTGTATCTTGGTGTTGTTTCCGACTCACCTCTTAGTGGTTAGATGATAATCTCCAAACATTATGGTATGTTATGGTATAAAATAGTCCACAGAAAATATAAATATTATTATACGATTTTTAACATAAATTTAAAAATGATAGATATGATCACAAATCTTTTACGTAAATATCTTTTGATCAATTTCTCCTTCATCGATTTAACAAAAAAAAAAAAAAAAATCTCCTTCACCGAGTTTCCACGGTTGGCACCCCATGGGAAATTATATTTGTGAAAATGAAACATATGTAGTTAGAATATTAATACAAAAAATTATCTTTTACTTTGTGATTTTTGTGTCCATTACAATCATATAAATGTTGTATTGTTCCACTTTTACCCAAAAAATTGTTTATCTGTTTGTATCTTATATTTTATTTCATATGCATGTTTTTATAATTCTAAATTTGATAATTGAATAAATATGTAATACCATAAAATTGTGAAACTGGGTCCTAGCGCTCGATAACAAATCTTGTGAAAATAAATTAAAGAAACTACTTGATTTTTTGGAGAAAATGTGTTGTTTTCCATAACATTTCTGATGATTTAGAAAACAAAACACTTATGATGCTTTAGTAGAATATTAAAGTAAATTTAAAATTTTTAATAATATTTTAAAGGGAAAATTTGTTACATTTTGCCTCTTTCCATTTTGTCCCGTAAATAGATTGCTAAAAAACTAATGATCATGAATATTTTTTATTAATGAACCATTTTTATGTGTTTACATCAAACTTAAGTTTTTGTAATTTTCATTTCAGCTTTATATTTATAGAAATAGTTCCTTTTTATTGGTAAGGTATATCTCTAATATATTAGAGAATATATATTTATATAATATATTATGTGTGTTGACAAAAAAAAATACAATATAGTATGGGTAGGTTCTTACCATTTTAGATTTTATCTTGTACTACAATTGACATGTTTTTGTTGACTTTTTAAGATTTGTAATTGGGTAATGTACTTAATGTAATTCATTGTATTTGTAAATTGAAAATATAAATGTAAAATGTGGTTGATAATGATACCATGTGTTGATTTTTTTTTTGGTATTATAAGATTGTCTCTTAATATAATTTTTGATTGTATATATTAGAATAACAAAGCTGTTATATATTTGTAACTATGGCATTTTAGTTTTAAATTTTTGGAATTTATATGCACTTATTACTTTTAAAACAATTTATTACATTTTTTGATAAAAATAATTTAATTGAAAATTTTATTAAATAATTTGAGTAATTTAAATTACCAAGGAAGGAACATCTAGGCCCACATAATGTTTTGGATAAATTAGCTAAAATGTTTTTTTTTCCACTATATTTGTGCAATTAACCTTTTTTTTAAAAAAATTCAATTATCCCTAATATTCTCTTTCTTATCTTTATCTACTACTATTTCTACAATATTTCTTATAAAATATTAATAAAATTTAATTCTCTACATTTTCTTTTTAAACAACGTTTTTTTCTTCTCCTTCCATATCTAAGTTTCTCTAAACACATATCCATAAAAATCCTTTATAAAATCCACAAAGAAAAAAAATCAGGAAGTATATGATCAAAGTTGATATAAAGGTAAATTCTTATATGTGCATATTCGTTTTATATGTTTTGATATTTAAAGGTGACATTGTTAGTTTTTTATCACATATACCTCTTACTTGTTTACCTATTACATAAACGATATTGTTGAGTGCTATTTTTTCTTATTGTAGTTTTTTGAGATGATCTATTAGATTCGAGCAATTTTTCTGGAAAAAACGAAATTAATGTTTGAGATTGATTTGTGATTCCAGGGACGAAGTCTTCTGAAAAATCTATTCTAGAAAATGACGCGTTATGAATATCCTATTCTAGAAAATGATGTCTTCTGGAATATATATTCTGTAATTGTATAATATGCCTCGAAAATCTATTTTAGAATATAAACTTTTCTAGAAAATATATTCTAGAATATGACGTGTTGTGAAATAAAATTATATTGTACACACCTATTCATGATATATATATTCTAGAAGACAAAAATACGCCATATAGAATAGCTATTCTAGAATCTGTACGTTTGAAAGACATAATTATGCAGTTGATTTTCTACGTTACTTTGAAAAATATTATGGAATATCTAGTATATAAGTAGAATGTGGAATATCTTTAAAAACAAACTAATATTGATTGTTATTTGGCAGGAAAATATGATACACATATATCTATGTGTGGTATATGTAGATTGTTTGACAATAATTGTTGGAGATTCATCATTGATAAAGAAAAATGTGGTAGAATGATTAGTTTATAATCTACTTTTCAAGCGATGAAGACGATTGTTTTAGAAGAATTCAATATGGATTTGGGTACGATTGATTTGGAAATCAGCTACTTTTTTTCCGGTTGGTTGATTATTTAGAACTCCACCAGTGATTGTCAAAAATGATCGCCAAGTTAAAATTTTGTTTGGATTTTTTTAAAAGGAGAATGCATGCGTTTGTGTGTGAAATTTGAACGTAGTGGTGATGATCAAAAGATCAAGATGGAATTTGATTTGAATAAACCGCCAGAAGGTTCAATTGATGAAGAAGATGCTGATAATAATCCTCAGTTACTGAGAAAAGATGTAAGTAACCTTAGATTGAATGATAATTTCAAAATCTATCCTCCTAATGTTGAAGTTGGTTGTGATGATCAGTTGATGTCCCAATTTGTTGTTTGTGAAAATCAAAAGATTGGAGTGGTTGACTATGTAAAAAAAATCAACTTTTCAAAAACAAGGAAGATTTGATAAAGACAATGGAGTTATGCGCTATAAAGTATAACTTAGATTACAAAGTTGTAAAATCTTGTACTTGTTTTTGGTGTTTACGGCGCAAAGATCAGTTCTACAATTAGAGAATTTTTGCATAGTGTCTAGCTCGATCATCATATTTTCAAATCAACAATTATGTTGCTGAACATACATGTGCTCCTTCAAAGAAAAGCAAATTCTCTAGGACGGCTTCAACCAAAACAATTGGCCATATTATTATAAAAAAGTATGAAGGATCAAAAGAGGGACTCAAGCTAAATGACATCGTTAATATGTTATGTACAAACCATGGAGCTGAGATTTCTTAGTCCAAAGCATGAAATCCTGTGAGTATATTGTAAACGCCGTTAAGGGTATGCCAGAGAAGAGTTTCATTAATATACCAATATACTTGCATATGCTTAAAGAAGCTAATCCACGTATATATACTAATTACGAGTTAGATGAGAATGGTAGATTCAGATATCTATTTATTTTGTTTAGTTAAAGTATCAAATGGTTTTACAAGAAAATTCGAAAGGTTATTGTGGTTGATGAGACCTTTTTGAAGAATAAATATAAAGGAGTATTGTTTGTTGCGACATCTAGTGATGGTAACTCTAATTCGCATCCAATTGTGTTTGAGATTTTTGATTTAGAAAACGATCGTTTGTGGAAGTGGTTTTTGATGCAACTAACAATTGTTATAGCAGATGAGAAAGGGTTGGCTTTTATGTCTGACAGACATGTCTCCACTGCTAAATTACTTTGTAAGATTTATCCATTGTCTATCCATGAAATTTGTATCCACCACTTGCTCAATAACATGGTTACTTATTTCAAGGCTAAGGGTTTGGTCAACTTGGTTGCAAAGGCTTCAAAAACATATATGATTGCTGATTTTGAGGAGAAATACAATCGAATATGCAATATCAGTCCGCTTATTGGAAAATATATAGAAAAAGTTGATGTAAGAAAATGAGCTAGATTTCATTTTCCTAAATATCAATTTGACATTAGGACCACTAATCCTGTTGAATCAATAAATTCACCTATATTTTTAACCAAAAGTGGAAATTTTTAAAAAACTTCAAAAAAAAAAAAAGTAAAACGACCAGCCTGGAACGATCGTTTGAATATGTTTCGGAAAATCTTCGGAACATTGTGGAACAACCGTTCTAGGCAAAAATGATCGTTCCAAAATGTTTTGTAAAGTTCTTGAAACATTTCGGAACGACCGTTAATAACGAAAATTTGAAAGAAAATACTTTTTAAAAATTAGTAAAGGTAAAAAAAAATTAAATTTTGAAGAGGTTAGTTTTACAAACTTGTGTAACAAAAATCTAATTGCACAAACATAAGAATTTTAGTTGATTGTCCCTAATTTTTTTTAGTTTTGAAATAGTGTTATAATTAAAAAAATCTCATTTGTTATATAAATTATGAAATTTTGACCTTATTAACAATTCTGATTTTCTGTTTTTTTATTAAAAAATACAAAATTAGATTTTTTTATTTAGTTTTTTTTGTTATCATCGGTTATACTGATATAGTAAGCTTCTAAATATAAACCGATACACACGATAAAGACACGACTTTTTGCTTCATATGTCCTCACTTAAATTCAGTAGACTTCTAAATATAAACCTTTTCACTTCTTGAGATGGTAAGACATATCTCATATAGAAAAGACTAGAACTCGAAAAGTGCCTAAACTGGAAGATGCGACATTACGCCTAAGATGCCAGAAACGGAGAAGGAAAGACCCCACAAACCTCGCTTCAAATATGAAGGGTAGATCTTGTAGAAGGAGCAAGAAGCTGCCTACACGGTTTATCTATGGATATGAAGAGAACAATCTGCCTAGACCAAAAGAGACAACAACAAACCGAGCACCAAAAGAGAACTAGGACTCAAAGCAAACACAGATCTACTAAACCAGAAAACCAAACCATATAACCTAGCTTAAAACAGAGGTCCACACATGAAGCAAAACAAAAAGAAATGGATAGACCAGCTACACTAAGGGAGCCAACCACAACCGGGACCCAAGCCGAAACCAAACCGAGCCCATCACCGAACCAGAAAGGTGAACCCACCAGAATCCCACTGAACTAAACGCACAAAACAGATACAAAGCAAAAGCTTCGAACCTACCACGACAAAGAAGAAACTAGAGAGATACCAAGATAAGAGTAGAAGATGGCCCTACAAGGGATCTCAGCATAAGGAGCCGGACAAGCCACAGAAGGCTACGTGACCAAAGAAGGTAGACGACAAATCGAACCGCAGAAAATGACGAATATTACCAAATCCACACCGTTGGCTAGACGCCCCACGCCCTCCGACACACAACAAACTGACCTATCATTAACGACGAATAAAGCTCTATACCACAATCCAAATAATAACACTAGACCAACCAAATGCCCAAAAAAGCAAAGAAAAATACGCAGTCGAAAGAAAGACAAAAGAAAAACGGCGCCGACATTGAAAAAACCGCCGACTGCAGTTCCTAGACCCGCAAAGTCAAGCGGATGCTCTTCTTTAAATGAGTGAGATTGGGAAAATAACGTCTTATTAAACATAAATTTTTGAAAATTTTAAAACATATTTTTGACTATCAATTTATGTATTTAGAATTTTTTTCTTCACCATATTTCAATTTCATTTCATAAATATGTATTTTTAGATTTTACGTTAATTGTACCATAATCAACTATCACTTAATGCCATTAATATTATTTTTTAAAAAAAATTATGATGACTTTTACTAATTACTTAAAATTATAATTTTCTTTTTATGAATCAAATAAATTTATCTCAGTTTTTATGTGTAATATTTTACATATGTAAATTTTATCTACAAATAATGCTCCCTAGTTAAAAGTATAGATGAGAATATACGATGGGTCAATTATGTTTAATGGATTTATAAGTCTTTCATTGAAAGTTCATTTGTGGAATATTCAAGTTTGTTGGAATGATATTTCATCTGACAATAATAGTTATAGGCAAGGTCTATTGCCATCTTTAATAAAGAAGACTTTAGTCACAATCAATATATTTCTTATTTCTTATATGTAGGTGTATTTTGATCGATCCAATAACTCTTTTTTGTTTAGAAGCCGTTACTAAAAAAGCTATATTTTGGTGTTGTGTCTCCAACTCACTCACCTCTTAGTGGTAGATGATAATCTCCAAACATTATGGTAATATAATATATATTTTTGCGGGGACATTCTAAAGTCGCTCAATTCTATAATTTTCTCTATTATCTATTGTGTGAAACTTTTTATCATTGGAACTTATATAACTTGCAAAATAGTCCATAGAAAATATAATTATTGTTATAGGATATTTAAAATGAATTCTAAAATGATAGATGTGATCATAAATCTTATACGTAAGTATCTTTTGATCAATTTCTTTTTTTTTTTTTTGGTCAACAATCTTCATTAAATTTAAACTTCAATACAACAACAAACGATAAGGGATTTTAACCCACGATGATCAAAGAGATAAAACACAATGTTAGCGAAGCTAACAACATAATCGTAAGATAGATAAAAAGCTTGCGAATCCAAGAGAATGTGTGAAGACTCCATATGCGTCGGTTTTACACTTATGGATGATCCAAAGCGTCGAAAGATGGTCACTTCCAAATGTGACTTTGAAATACAACACATACTTGCAGAATTCGTTGGGACGATTTCTAATGCTTCTTTAAACTCTGTAGATACCGCTACAAAAGGAAACAAGCGAAATAGAGTTTTTCCGGATCCTAAGTCTGGAGATGGATCTCCTCTATGACAAAGGGGGAGTGGTGGTAACGATAGCTTCATGTGAATGAAGAAAGATGAGCATCTCTCCTGTCCCCAGTAGGAGGAAATTTGATTAGACTCCATAAGGTAGAAGTCTAAGGGACTGATATTTCGAAATCTCACCAAAGTTGAGAATCGACTTGTGATCACTAGAAAAATCATAGATTGATAAGCACAATGGCGAGAACACGGATCACCATGCTTCTTACTGGAGACAAAATCTCTCCGTGAGGGAATAAGATTTGGGTTATTGGAGCCCATCCTTGATAATACCGCTTGCCAAT